>OZ014507.1:46522021-46529521 GCA_963966075.1 Aphodius sticticus | reverse complement strand
TTATTTATTATTTATTTATTATTTATTTATTATTTATTTTTATTTATTTATTATTTATTTATTATTTATTTATTATTTATTTATTATTTATTTATTATTTATTTATTATTTATTTATTATTTATTTATTATTTATTTATTATTTATTTATTATTTATTTATTATTTATTTATTATTTATTTATTATTTATTTATTATTTATTTATTATTTATTTATTATTTATTTATTATTTATTTATTATTTATTTATTATTTATTTATTATTTATTTATTATTTATTTATTATTTATTTATTATTTATTTTATTTATTTATTTATTATTTATTTTATTTATTTATTATTTATTTATTATTTATTTATTATTTATTTATTATTTATTTATTATTTATTTATTATTTATTTATTATTTATTTATTATTTATTTATTATTTATTTATTATTTATTTATTATTTATTTATTATTTATTTATTATTTATTTATTATTTATTTATTATTTATTTATTATTTATTTATTATTTATTTATTATTTATTTATTATTTATTTATTATTTATTTATTATTTATTTATTATTTATTTATTATTTATTTATTATTTATTTATTATTTATTTATTATTTATTTATTATTTATTTATTATTTATTTATTATTTATTTATTATTTATTTATTATTTATTTATTATTTATTTATTATTTATTTATTATTTTATTTATTATTTATTTATTATTTATTTATTATTTATTTATTATTTATTTATTATTTATTTATTATTTATTTATTATTTATTTATTATTTATTTATTATTTATTTATTATTTATTTATTATTTATTTATTATTTATTTATTATTTATTTATTATTTATTTATTATTTATTTATTATTTATTTATTATTTATTTATTATTTATTTATTATTTATTTATTATTTATTTATTATTTATTTATTATTTATTTATTATTTATTTATTTATTTATTTATTATTTATTTATTATTTATTTATTATTTATTTATTATTTATTTATTATTTATTTATTATTTATTTATTATTTATTTATTATTTATTTATTATTTATTTATTATTTATTTATTATTTATTTATTATTTATTTATTATTTATTTATTTATTTATTATTTATTTATTATTTATTTATTATTTATTTATTATTTATTTATTATTTATTTATTATTTATTTATTATTTATTTATTATTTATTTATTATTTATTTATTATTTATTTATTTATTTATTTATTATTTATTTATTATTTATTTATTATTTATTTATTATTTATTTATTATTTATTTATTATTTATTTATTATTTATTTATTATTTATTTATTATTTATTTATTATTTATTTATTATTTATTTATTATTTATTTATTATTTATTTATTATTTATTTATTATTTATTTATTTATTTATTTATTATTTATTTATTATTTATTTATTATTTATTTATTATTTATTTATTATTTATTTATTATTTATTTATTATTTATTTATTTATTTATTTATTATTTATTTATTATTTATTTATTATTTATTTATTATTTATTTATTATTTATTTATTATTTATTTATTATTTATTTATTATTTATTTATTATTTATTTTATTATTTATTTATTATTTATTTATTATTTATTTATTTATTTATTATTTATTTATTTATTATTTATTTATTATTTATTTATTATTTATTTATTATTTATTTATTATTTATTATTTATTTATTATTTATTTATTATTTATTTATTATTTATTTATTATTTATTTATTATTTATTTATTATTTATTTATTATTTATTTATTATTTATTTATTATTTATTTATTATTTATTTATTATTTATTTATTATTTATTTATTATTTATTTATTATTTATTTATTATTTATTTATTATTTATTTATTATTTATTTATTATTTATTTATTATTTATTTATTATTTATTTATTATTTATTTATTATTTATTTATTATTTATTTATTATTTATTTATATTATTTATTATTTATTTATTATTTATTTATTATTTATTTATTATTTATTTATTATTTATTTATTATTTATTTATTATTTATTTATTATTTATTTATTATTTATTTATTATTTATTTATTATTTATTTATTATTTATTTATTATTTATTTATTATTTATTTATTATTTATTTATTATTATTTTATTATTTATTTATTATTTATTTATTATTTATTTATTATTTATTTATTATTTATTTATTATTTATTTATTATTTATTTATTATTTATTTATTATTTATTTATTATTTATTTATTATTTATTTATTATTTATTTATTATTTATTTATTATTTATTTATTATTTATTTATTATTTATTTATTATTTATTTATTATTTATTTATTATTTATTTATTATTTATTTATTATTTATTTATTATTTATTTATTATTTATTTATTATTTATTTATTATTTATTTATTATTTATTTATTATTTATTTATTATTTATTTATTATTTATTTATTATTTATTTATTATTTATTTATTATTTATTTATTATTTATTTATTATTTATTTATTATTTATTTATTATTTATTTATTATTTATTTATTATTTATTTATTATTTATTTATTATTTATTTATTATTTATTTATTATTTATTTATTATTTATTTATTATTTATTTATTATTTATTTATTATTTATTTATTATTTATTTATTATTTATTTATTATTTATTTATTATTTATTTATTATTTATTTATTATTTATTATTATTTATTTATTATTTATTTATTATTTATTTATTATTTATTTATTATTTATTTATTATTTATTTTTATTTATTTATTATTTATTTATTATTTATTTATTATTTATTTATTATTTATTTATTATTTATTTATTATTTATTTATTATTTATTTATTATTTATTTATTATTTATTTATTATTTATTATTATTTATTTATTATTTATTTATTATTTATTTATTATTTATTTATTATTTATTTATTATTTATTTATTATTTATTTATTATTTATTTATTATTTATTTATTATTTATTTATTATTTATTTATTATTTATTTATTATTTATTTATTATTTATTTATTATTTATTTATTTATTTATTTATTATTTATTTATTATTTATTTATTATTTATTTATTATTTATTTATTATTTATTTATTATTTATTTATTATTTATTTATTATTTATTTATTATTTATTTATTATTTATTTATTATTTATTTATTATTTATTTATTATTTATTTATTATTTATTTATTATTTATTTATTATTTATTTATTATTTATTTATTATTTATTTATTATTTATTTATTATTTATTTATTATTTATTTATTATTTATTTATTATTTATTTATTATTTATTTATTATTTATTTATTATTTATTTATTATTTATTTATTATTTATTTATTATTTATTTTTATTTATTTTTTATTATTTATTTATTATTTATTTATTATTTATTTATTATTTATTTATTATTTATTTATTATTTATTTATTATTTATTTATTATTTATTTATTATTTATTTATTATTTATTTATTATTTATTTATTATTTATTTATTATTTATTTATTATTTATTTATTATTTATTTATTATTTATTTATTATTTATTTATTATTTATTTATTATTTATTTATTATTTATTTATTATTTATTTATTATTTATTTATTATTTATTTATTATTTATTTATTATTATATTTATTATTTATTTATTATTTATTTATTATTTATTTATTATTTATTTATTATTTATTTATTATTTATTTATTATTTATTTATTATTTATTTATTATTATTTATTTTATTTATTATTTATTTATTATTTATTTATTATTTATTTATTATTTATTTATTATTTATTTATTATTTATTTATTATTTATTTATTATTTATTTATTATTTATTTATTATTTATTTATTATTTATTTATTATTTATTTATTATTTATTTATTTATTTATTTATTATTTATTTATTATTTATTTATTATTTATTTATTATTTATTTATTATTTATTTATTATTTATTTATTATTTATTTATTATTTATTTATTATTTATTTATTATTTATTTATTATTTATATTTATTTATTATTTATTTATTATTTATTTATTATTTATTTATTATTTATTTATTATTTATTTATTATTTATTTATTATTTATTTATTATTTATTATATTTATTTATTATTTATTTATTATTTATTTATTATTTATTTATTATTTATTTATTATTTATTTATTATTTAATTTATTATTTATTTATTATTTATTTATTATTTATTTATTATTTATTTATTATTTATTTATTATTTATTTATTATTTATTTATTATTTATTTATTATTTATTTATTATTTATTTATTATTTATTTATTATTTATTTATTATTTATTTATTATTTATTTATTATTTATTTATTATTTATTTATTATTTATTTATTATTTATTTATTATTTATTTATTATTTATTTATTATTTATTTATTATTTATTTATTATTTATTTATTATTTATTTATTATTTATTTATTATTTATTTATTATTTATTTATTATTTATTTATTATTTATTTATTATTTATTTATTATTTATTTATTATTTATTTATTATTTTATTTATTATTTATTATTTATTTATTATTTATTTATTATTTATTTATTATTTATTTTATTATTTATTTATTATTTATTTATTATTTATTTATTATTTATTTATTTATTATTATTTATTATTTATTTATTATTTATTTATTATTTATTTATTATTTATTTATTATTTATTTATTATTTATTTATTATTTATTTATTATTTATTTTTATTTATTTATTATTTATTTATTATTTATTTATTATTTATTTATTATTTATTTATTTATTATTTTTTATTATTTATTTATTATTTATTTATTATTTATTTATTATTTATTTATTATTTATTTATTATTTATTTATTATTTATTTATTATTTATTTATTATTTATTTATTATTTATTTATTATTTATTTATTATTTATTTATTATTTATTATTTATTTATTATTTATTTATTATTTATTTTTTATTTATTTATTATTTATTTATATTTATTTATTATTTATTTATTATTTATTTATTATTTATTTATTATTTATTTATTATTTATTTATTATTTATTTATTATTTATTTATTATTTATTTATTATTTATTTATTATTTATTTATTATTTATTTATTATTTATTTATTATTTATTTATTATTTATTTATTATTTATTTATTATTTATTTATTATTTATTTATTATTTATTTATTATTTATTTATTATTTATTTATTATTTATTTATTATTTATTTATTATTTATTTATTATTTATTTATTATTTATTTATTATTTATTTATTATTTATTTATTATTTATTTATTATTTATTTATTATTTATTTATTATTTATTTATTATTTATTTATTATTTATTTATTATTTATTTATTATTTATTTATTATTTATTTATTATTTATTTATTATTTATTTATTATTTATTTATTATTTATTTTATTATTTATTTATTATTTATTTATTATTTATTTATTATTTATTTATTATTTATTTATTATTTATTTATTATTTATTTATTATTTATTTATTATTTATTTATTATTTATTTATTATTTATTTATTATTTATTTATTATTTATTTATTATTTATTTATTATTTATTTATTATTTATTTATTATTTATTTATTATTTATTTATTATTTATTTATTATTTATTTATTATTTATTTATTATTTATTTATTATTTATTTATTATTTATTTATTATTTATTTATTATTTATTTATTATTTATTTATTATTTATTTATTATTTATTTATTATTTATTTATTATTTATTTATTATTATTTATTATTTATTTATTATTTATTTATTATTTATTTATTATTTATTTATTATTTATTTATTATTTATTTATTATTTATTTATTAATTTATTTATTATTTATTTATTATTTATTTATTATTTATTTATTATTTATTTTATTTATTTATTTATTATTTATTTATTATTTATTTATTATTTATTTATTATTATTTATTTATTTTATTTATTATTTATTTATTATTTATTTATTATTTATTTATTATTTATTTATTATTTATTTATTATTTATTTATTATTTATTTATTATTTATTTATTATTTATTTATTATTTATTTATTATTTATTTATTATTTATTTATTATTTATTTATTATTTATTTTTTATTATTTATTTATTATTTATTTATTATTTATTTATTATTTATTTATTATTTATTTATTATTTATTTATTATTTATTTATTATTTATTTATTATTATTTATTTATTATTTATTTATTATTTATTTATTATTTATTTATTATTTATTTATTATTTATTTATTATTTATTTATTATTTATTTATTATTTATTTATTATTTATTTATTATTTATTTATTATTTATTTATTATTTATTTATTATTTATTTATTATTTATTTATTATTTATTTATTATTTATTTATTATTTATTTATTATTTATTTATTATTTATTTATTATTTATTTATTATTTATTTATTATTTATTTATTATTTATTTTATTTATTTATTATTTATTTATTTATTATTTATTTATTATTTATTTATTATTTATTTATTATTTATTTATTATTTATTTATTATTTATTTATTATTTATTTATTATTTATTTATTATTTATTTATTATTTATTTATTATTTATTTATTTTATTTATTTTATTTATTATTTATTATTTATTTATTTATTATTTATTATTTATTTATTATTTATTTATTATTTATTTATTATTTATTTATTATTTATTTATTATTTATTTATTATTTATTTATTATTTATTTATTATTTATTTATTATTTATTTATTATTTATTTATTATTTATTTATTATTTATTTATTATTTATTTATTATTTATTTATTATTTATTTATTATTTATTTATTATTTATTTATTATTTATTTATTATTTATTTATTATTTATTTATTATTTATTTATTATTTATTTATTATTTATTTATTATTTATTTATTATTTATTTATTATTTATTTATTATTTATTTATTATTTATTTATTATTTATTTATTATTTATTTATTATTTATTTATTATTTATTTATTATTTATTTATTATTTATTTATTATTTATTTATTATTTATTTATTATTTATTTATTATTTATTTATTATTTATTTATTATTTATTTATTATTTATTTATTATTTATTTATTATTTATTTATTATTTATTTATTATTTATTTATTATTTATTTATTATTTATTTATTATTTATTTATTATTTATTTATTATTTATTTATTATTTATTTATTATTTATTTATTATTTATTTATTATTTATTTATTATTTATTTATTATTTATTTATTATTTATTTATTATTTATTTATTATTTATTTATTATTTATTTATTATTTATTTATTATTTATTT
>OZ014507.1:46470009-46519321 GCA_963966075.1 Aphodius sticticus | reverse complement strand
TCGAAAAATAAAGTTCTTTTGCATTTTTGATTTAGTATTTGATGCTGATAGCATTTCATTTTTCGCCGCGAGTTATGTATCAGCTTGTATAATACACATTACGTAGGTACACATCTGTACTAAATACTGACACAT
This sequence comes from Aphodius sticticus, assembly GCA_963966075.1. Lineage (NCBI taxonomy): Eukaryota > Metazoa > Arthropoda > Insecta > Coleoptera > Scarabaeidae > Aphodius > Aphodius sticticus. The sequence continues at coordinate 46,519,186 of OZ014507.1, read as the reverse complement.
TTTTATTTCAGATCTTGTTGGGAATAAATTACATTTATATAAACTTCATGTTGAGAATATTGGTAATGCGAAAAGCTACACTCAACACATGGAATTTGCAGCCTTGCCTAAATTTACGTACCACGGGCGATTTTATAAATCGCTTTCGACAAAAAAAAACCCTCCCACCACCCTATCAAGTCTTGGTTTCATTGTGCTATACACAAATAATACGGATGGCCTTGCGACCATCCGTTCGCATATAACCATTTTTTGCTTTGATGGTATTCAATATGCTAAACAGAGCTAGCAGGACTATTCCTACAGCGCTGAGAGAGATACATTACACCTAAATTTCAAACAGCGGTGGCGCCATCTATTCGAAAAGCGGTGAACTACCGGAATTCCCACTCTTCGTTCAAACAACGCAATCCGCACAAAAATCATAGCATTTTCTGCTTCCTGATAATTTCCAAACGAAGGTGATTTTATGAAGATTTTATTGCATACATAGGTAGGTGATTTTTGTGTGCATGGCTAAAAATCAATGATTTTTAAATCTAAAAATAAAATCGGAAGTTACTGCCCATTGTTCAATAATGACTAATTTTAAAAAAGTATTTCCGTTTCAATTATTGTTATGAGAAGTTTTCCCCAATAGCTACATTCAATTCAAACCGTTTGGGCATAGAAAATCTCAAATTTAAAAGCAACTTTTGAAGAACAACTGGAAGTACGGAAACGCCATTTAGGGTACGTTCTAAAGCATCGTTTCACCGGACCCAATAAAACACAATAAAATTAATAGGTTATTTTGTGTTTTTATTCGATATGTTATATGTTGATTAATAAATATGGGTACATATACATTATGTAGTAGTCCTCTTCCAGCTCTTCTTTGGCGACTCTATGATATTCGCCCCCCCCCCTCCCCCCCGACAACATCACCACACACACAAATACAAAATTTATAAAAATTTTTCTACACCAAATTTTATAATATAATATAACCGTACCGAGTCACGTCGTCCTGGCAGACTTCGGAACGTTCCGGAACGTGATGTAAAAGTAACGTTCCAAAATCACGTTACCGAAATCACGACTCACCACTACTTTTTTTAGATGGCAGCACGTTCGCGACCTAACCTAAAATTTGCCTAAAGTATAGAACAAGAACTGAATACTGATAGAACGATAGAACTGCAGCCAGCAGGGCAGATCGGCAGATATAGATTTTCTGTTCTAATTTATATAATTATAAAATGATTATAAACCTATAATGGCTCATAATATAATTAAAGCTCTAAGCTCAACACTCCTATCGGTATGTTATTCCACCTATTTTACGACCTTATTGTGCATTATTAATAATAAATTTTAGGAGGTTAAAATAGGTTATTTGGCTCTAAGTTGCGGTGCAAACTATCAGCAAGTTAGGTTTAGGCGGACGAAGCATTGGGACCCGAAGTGGAAACCCCTGCGGAGATTAAAAGTGGTTAAAATCGACTTGCCTGATTATAACGAGAAGTACGATGATTTGACTGAAGATGAGATTCGGAATAAGCTGAAAGAGCAAGGTTTGCTCCCGCCTAGGCCTTGGGTAGAACGCCAGTTTCACATTAGTTGCACAGGCGGCATATTTGAGCCCTATGTTCCTCCGGAAGGTGATGGAAAAGTGTCTGCTATAACTCCTCAGGTTTGTGTTACAATAAAAAAGGTTTTTTTTTAATAGAAATAAGCCAGAGTATCTATAGTAATTTTTATTTTAGGTATATTCTGTTTTTGTTTGGCATTTTTTTTGTGAGAAATTTAAGATTTTTTTGCAGAAAAGTCATTTTTGGATTGCAGATTTTCTAATGCTGATACTGATATCTGGTTACCAAATCAGACAGTGAGAAACATCTAAAGTATTCACTTACAATATCTTCTGCCCCCGAAACTTGCTCAAATTTTCTTATTATGCTCTAAAAATAGAAAACTAAAATTCAGATAAATACATAACAAGTTTTGTTCAATCCTACCACTGAAATAGTCAGTTTCTAACTTGGATACCAGAGCAGAAAGTGGTTGTTCACCTCACTCAGTCATAGAAACTCGTGAGTGAAATTTTTTTCAGTGTCACGTTTCCATGGCAACATGCCCAATACTTTTCAACATTTCAAGTCAGATATTAAATATTTTTTTTGGATTTCACTGGGAGGAAATTATATGTGGCCGCATAAGCCTCTTCTAAAATATCATCTATAAGCTCCATATTTCCTGATACAAAACTTTGCACAACCGATGAACGAAAGTCATAAACACTTTGTACGTCGACAGATATCAAAATTAATTTACTAATTTTAATAACCTTATTTCTTTAAATTTAGTGGCAGGATTAAACAAAAGGCTATACAGCACATGTGAGAAACCACTTCACTCACAGTTCGGCTATTCTGACATTATCGACGTCCTCGTCATAGCATTTTGTTATTGGTTAATGATGGAATACCACCTATTTTGATAGTGCGGTGCGCGGAGGTCCTTGTGTTGCCCTTAACGATCATTTTTAATAAGTCGCTAGCTACGTGAGTTTTTCCTATCGCTTGAAAATCGGCAAACATCGTCCCCGTTTATAAAAGCGGCGAAAAGACGTCTGTACTTAACTATATACCAATCTCGATCTTGAGTCAATTCGGTAAAATTTTTGAGTAAATGGTTTATGAGATTGTTTTTTAACGTTAAAAATATAATTACGGTTCGTCAACATAGATTCTTTGCCGGTCGCTCAGTAGAAACGAATTTCTTGGAGTACACGGGTATTGTTCTGGACTTCATGGATCGTGGTGCGCAGGTGGATGCTGTTAAGCCTGTAGACAATTTAGTATAGAATACTGAATTACCGGCTGAAATCGGGCTAAATTTTGTTTATAGTATTTCTGCTATTTTATTATAGAATAGTGCATGTTTGCAGATAAAATCGTCGAGATAGTCAATGCGGGTCACTGATTTCCTATTTCATCCATATTTAAAAACAAATAAAAAAGCACATTTTAATGCTACACGCTGTACACCTGTATAATTGTTTATTAAACTACAATGATTAACGAAATAGGAAATCAGTGATCAGCATTGTAACAAGGTATTTAAATACAAAACAATTATGGATCAAAAGTAACATATTTAGAAAATTACTATCAACAAGTGAACGCGGAAAGATTTACACGGTTTGGTACATTTTCAAATATGCCTCGTTTATTTGAAGGTTCAGGCTTATTGTTATAGATGGCGCCACTTAAATTGAAAAAATTACTAGTTATTCTGGCCACGCTATTAAATTGTAGTTTGAAATAATGTAATGTTTACCGATACATTGGTCGGCGGAGTCAATACGGACCTCTGAATTACTATCTCATCTTTATTTAAAAAAAAAATAAAATATGAAATTTTAATACTACGGGCTAATTTCTGGATAGTTTTGAAATCGACAATGTTATTGTTAATGTGTTAAAATCAAGTATGACCAAAGCTTAACACAATCATTTCAACGGGGTGTCATTAGTTAACATATAATGGTGTTAGATGTTAGTGTAGCCCAGGCATTAGAGATACTGTCCGACCAGTCATATAAACTTCAAAGTGCCAATAGTTCATCAAAAGTTTCTGTTAAAATTTTACCTAGTATTTATCTCACTTAGCTCTCTCAACTTCGGATATCTTTATTAATATAATATTGCAATAACAACAATCTTCAAAAATTATTTAGTGTAGGGTTCATAGACCTTGCTTTCTCCTAGGCATAATTTATTTTGCTACTACATCAAAAACATAAGAACAATAAGATAAAGATTCCATTAATACAAATTGTCATAGAATATGAGTAGGTATTAGCAACGGAAATGTAATCTTAAAAATTCGATTATGACGGAATCATGTTCCACAGGATTCTCGTCTTGTTGGCTACTAAGACAGTTTCTTTGATGCAGGTCAGAAATTACTATTTTGTATAATACATAATGATTTATCACTAGTGTTAACCTGTTCACAGCTCTTGACAAATATATTCGCCAACGGGTGCGGTCAAGTTTTTTCCCATTTCACATAAAAATAACATCAGAATGATCATACGCCTCGATACTAGTAAATAGCAAAAAACTACCGCTGCAGAGAAAGGGTTAAAAACTGAACATCTGCATACAGAATATAATTTTGTAAATATTACAATCAATCGTAAAAATGCGTTTAGTAAATTTTCTATTGCATTTGTATTACAACAAGAAGCCGTGCATGTTCCTTGACATAGACCATGGGGTGCTTATTTCCCATACGCAGGCGTTGATAGCAAAATTTTAGTTCACCCCCACGCGCTTACTCTGGCTAGCGCCCTGCTATACCGGCCGAATCACATGCTTGATACCTATTGGCTCGTTCAAACCGTCACTGTGAATGTCGGGTGTTGCGTAGTCATGGCGTTGGTAAACCATAAACAACCATAAAGTTCTGTCAATTAACTGTCTAGTGACACTGCTAATTTTTACCACAGACTTTTAAACGGATATTTTTCACTGATATATGGGTGATGTATATAACTTTAAAATTTCTGTGGTAATTTTTGTTCTGTACTAGATCCACCACGCGGTTTTCCTGATCTTATGAATTAATTAAAATATAATATGAGAAAAGGCTAAAGTGGGAAGTGCTATTAGCGCCTCCTAGCGGATGGGGGTGAACTAAAAATAGAGTCCACAAAGATGGCCGTGAGTGGCCCATGTATATTAGTATATATGTGTTTTATCTATGACATAGACAGCGATATCATTTTTTTACCCAACCTGACGCAAAAACAGCTTGCTTGCAATCTACTCCATCTATTGTATTTATTCAATCTTGATTGATTCCTTTTGTGAACATTTAGGTAGTTTCCTTGGTTTTTCATCTACTTCTTATTGCTTCTTATTAGATTAGTGCCATTACTATCAAAACTTTCATATTTGTTTTGGACTTTCATGTATGTAAGTAACACTCTGTCTTCGTAAAACCATATAAATGTTGTCTTTTAAATTGTCTACAGCAGCCTGAAAGAATACACCTTCACATATAAAAAAGTTAGAATACTTCGGAATACTTTTGTATACCTATATGTTACCTAACCTGCAAAGAATGCCAAAATCCTCTATTGGTAAGTCATAGATAAAATACATATATACTATATAGCTGGACGACTCAAAGCCATCTTTGTGGACTCAATTTTTAGTTCACCCCCATCCGCTAGGAGGCGCTAATAGCACTTCCCACTTTAGCCGTTTCTCATATTACATATGGATTGAGCTAACTGTATCTGTCTTCTAACAAAAGTATGTTCCCGAGGGATTGACAAGGATGGTTTAATAAAATTGAAGAAAGACAGAGATACTTAGGACAGTGACTATCTTCACTCTGATGCCGGACCACTTGCCAATTAAGTGCCAATTGCCATATCCGACATAACCCCATATATACACATAACCTTTAACGCTTGACAGATATGTAACCACACGGATATATCATAATACAAAATTAGTTTCCACTAAAAATAACATATTTAGACATAAGTACACAAAATTAATACATGTTAGAAAAATCTATTTTACCTTTAACGTGTTTCAAATCAACACCCATATTAATTTAAAAGTTCTCCGTAACGCCATCTAGCGCCATTATCAGAGAAGAGCATATTCTACGCGCCACCTAGTCATTGCGTGCGTTCTGCCACTTTCGACGCTAACCACTTGAACTCAGCGGACGGCAGCAATTGGGCAGCAACAACATGAACGCGAAGGCCATTGGTTGCTGAGTTCAAGCGCTTAAGCGGCTTAAACTGGCAGAACGCACCCATTCTATCCTAATTATCGCTATCTCAGTCAATCCCCTCGGGTACATCTGTCTCTCTCTTTCACTCAATCCAAAGGGATAAATACGCTACCAGTTCACCAACAAATAGCGAAGTAACAAGAAGAACTGGTTCAAGTAAATTTAAAGTATTACCTTACATAGCAGGACTCACTCCCAATCTTATTAAAATATTCAGGGATCAAAATTTATTGTTTGGTCGTAGAACACTGAAGAGATTAGGATCATTATTCTCAAAAGTAAAGGATCCATTACCGCTAGATTTTCGTTCTGATGTCATCTACAAAATTCCATGTAGTGTATGCCCTAAAGAATATATTGGACAGACTTCTCAACACATAAAAAGAAGAATTGCACAACACAAAAGTGATACCAGAATTAGGCCTAACGCTTGTGCTTTGGCTTCCCATGTTAACTCTCTCGGACATAATATGGATTTTCAAAATATAGAAGTGCTAGACAGTGACACTAATTTTTTCAAGCGCTCTTTTTTAGAAATGTATTATATAAATGATAACCGTTGTACGATGAACAAAAAAACTGACATTAGCAATCTAAGCTCAATTTATAGTTATCTTTTAAAATTCAAAGACATCAGTAGTATAGCTAGCGGGATCCTGGGACAATTTGACCTTGAGTTGAAAACAACTCGGCCATGCCTCAGAACCCCGCCTGAGCCTCTCTGACGTCACTTGACCTTGATAGCCTTATCTGACCTTTGATCTCTTATCTTGTTGACGTCTGTGTGTGTGGTTGTTATTCGACCTTTGAGCTTGTTCGTTATCTTATTGACGTCTGCGTGTGTTGTTGCTATGCGCGCGACCTTATCTTGTTGACGTGCGGGTTGTAATCGGACAAGTCTGGACTTGCAAACTTTGTGCCGACTTGCTGGCGCCGCAGATGACATCACACACTGCCAGTTTTAGCGGGAGATTTGAAATAAGGTTAAAAAATAGGCGTGCGGTGGGATTCGAACCGGATACCTATAGATTACAAAGCAATCGCCTGACAGCGCTCGACCACTCGCCTATTTACGAGAAGAAGCGTTTGTTTGTGATTAGTATAAAGACGTGGCAGAGCGCTTCAAGGTAAAATAGTAAGAAAAAAATGTACTAGCAAACTCCACAAGCCTAGGCTGGACTAAACTACTTCTAATGTCTCACTCTCTCTCCGAGATAAATAAAACGCATAATATTCTTTTTAAAACATGTATTTTAGTGTTTTTTAATTGACATAACATAAGCTATTTATTATTATTATTATTGAGGTTGTAAATTACTTTTATTTTTACTTAATCTTTGCTTTCTATTTGATTTTCGACAAATGCTTAGATTAAGTGAATATTTATTCTTCTTCTCTTGACATTGTTCTTCCCTTTCCACACAATCGTTTATATTTTGTATTAATTTTCGTTCTTTTTGAAAAATGTCACTCATACATCTTGTTAACTTCACATCACAGTTATCATAATCAGATTTTAACATATGTGCATCTAATACAATTTTGTCATAATGGTTACGTAATTCCGTTATATTTTGTTTATACTCATTAATGAGTCCGTACGAAAAACTCAGTTTTTTATTGGAGTCTTGTAGGGACTTTCTCAATTCTTGTATGGTAGATTCCAGTTGAATACTTTGTTTAATTAAATTTTCACGTTCGACGAGAGCCGTAGATACCGTTAAATTTTCAATTCGTCGTTCAAATCCTGTGATTTTCTTGAAACACTCATCGTTCAAATCCATTTCGTTCATATGGTCTTCGGTGCATTGATCCAGTTCATCTGTACATTCTTGATAAAGAGATAGACTGACATTATAAAGGGACTGATAGTCATTTCGCCAGTTTTCAGATTCAAGCTTGTAATAATCACACAGTTGTTGTTGTTGTTCTTCTTGTACTGAATAACCTCTCGTTAGAGGTAAGAGGAATAGTAAAACCATCAACATCTTGATAAAACTGAAATCATACTAACTATAGATGCGTATTTTATTTTAGTTTAAGCTATCCAACCTGTATTTTCCCCCTCTCTCAATCTGCTTCCATTTATACTTGAAAACGTAAACAAAATAATTAAAACTACGTATAACCCCATGGTTTGGTGTCTGTATATAAATAGTTAACGATTCTCTTATCATCATATGCACTTAACGCTAGTTTGTTTTGTTTTATTGTATAAACTACATGTTTTTCAGATCTGATTAAATACTGATCAGCCTTATAGGTTTCATTATTAAATAAACAATTAAAATAATGATCAAAGGTTATATGTTTTAGTGAAGATGATTTTACACCTTTAGCTTTCTTTAGAGTACCTATGTTCGATACCAAGTGTTCGATATGCTCATTATCCTCACCAATAATATTGAGTTTTCGCTGGAGTTGATTTACCTCATCTTCAGTTGTTTGCACTTTGATAGCATACATTTTCGATTTAAGACCAATGAATTCAGTCATGATACGTCCACAATTCTCATCTTTCATTAAACCAATCACCTTTTTGTTTTTTCTAGGCATGTTATATATATTATTTTCGGGGAAATCTGAGGTATCAAACCTACCAATGTCCTCCTTAATATTTTGATATATATCTTCAACGAATAAATGGTAAATTAATGAATCAGTGTCGCAGTATAATAATTTGGCTTGATTATTAAATTTCTCTAGCAAATAATTATAATGAAAATCATACAGGTACGTTTTAGAGATGTCTAATATTGCCATTCCAACGTATATAGGTTTTGAAAAAAACATTTTTAACCGGTTCATTTGAATTAATATCATATTATTATCGATGATTGTACTACTGTGAAAATTTGGTTGAGAAATATAATAGCTTGCTCCGTAACGTCCTGACCATTTCGTGACTAATTTTATGTCTCGATATTTACGCACGTTTTCCATTGTTTTACCGAACACTGCGTTGTTCATTAGTTTAAAGAAATTTTTCTCAAAGTCATTGCTACTATTTTTTCTCATTTCAGTATTTAACTCAATATATTTTCGTAGCCAATCTGACTGCTTAAACTTGAGCACTTTATGAATTTTGTTGACTTTTATACCCAATTTAAGAGCCTGTTGTAACGTTTTATAATGAATAACATAATTTTTTTTCTCATAAAATGTTGTTAGTAATTTTGGAAGTTTTGTTTGTGAGCACGGTGGCACCATATGTTCAGGACAGAGCGGTAAATCTTTATGTTTTTCAAATAGTTCCATTGGATATACAATATCTACTTCATAAATATAACCAATGGGACTATTATCAGGAACAGATTCAACACTAGGCAACGAATATATATTACAGTCGGTAATGAGTTCAAATTCTCCGCTCGGTAAATGTTGGCTCATTGCTAACCCATATAAATTGTTAATGTCAAAGTACATTAAATAGGATTGTTCATGATCAACATTATAATCTTTCATATACTTATTATTTGCTTTTCCATAACGGTTAGAGCACTGAGAGATCCCACCTCTGATTCCCCGTTCAATAAACATTAACATATCAACGTCGGTGAGTAATTCTAAGTTAACATTAGTAATTTTTAACATGGCATCGAATGCTAAGCCAGGTGCTGTACAATAGTGCAGCGGGTCTAAACCGTAAGTAGATTTACAAATTTTTCTAAAATTTTCAAAAACATCGCTTAAAATTAGAACATCAGTTTTCAAGTATAACTCTGCATACTGTTGAATATTTTCAACTTTGAATTGATTCCATACATCACAAGCGTGTTTATAATCAGACTCTGATAGTCCCTTATTGTTTAACTTACTATAAAAATGTTCCCTAGATGGTAAAGATGTTTCCTCGAGCTTATCCCAATTATCTAAATATTCATAAGGAAATATACCTTTCCTTTGAAGCAATTTAAATTCATGATCATTTTTACACATTTTTCTTGTAATTATCTTTTGATTATCATTTAAATAAGACCCCAATTTGTCTAAACTGCTTGCCATAAAGCGAAAAGAATCTATAAATTTGATATTTACCTTTGTATTACTAATATACTTTGTAAAAGAAATGTATTGTTCCTTATTCAGTGGTAATAGACTAGTTTTACCTGGAATATTGACTGCGATTGCTTTTATAATAAAATGAGAATCGTAACCGGAGAGATTATGGAAAACTACTGGAATTGCATGTGAATCTTGCAATTTCAAGTTGCATAAGTTATGAGCACTACCCCTGAATTTTCCTGTAAAATGATTGTGCTCCCTGACCTTATAATTAGATGTGGTAAATGGTTTAAAACAAAGATAACATATTTTTGCACACTTATGTTGTTCTTTTTCAATCATTGATAAATTCATTGGCACTATATTAACAAATTTTGCATTTAATCCCAAAGCAATTTGTTCTAATTTTTTTGCAAACCAAATACTGCAGTCTCTACCTGTATACAATTCAAATTTCGAAAGTGAATCATCAAAAGAACATTTTAAATAGTAAGCAATACTAAATGCTTCATGTTTCTGTTCTCTTTTCAAAGTTGTAGTAACCTTACTATCTTGATGTTTTAATAGAATGCTTTCAATATCAGCATAGATGACAAAAGGAACATCTAATACATTTTTATAATTACTAAACGACATTATGTTTTCTGGTTCTTTAGGTAAAATAATTTTAGCTTTATTTATGTTTCTGCATACGGTGATATGTCTGTTTAATGTTTCCTGAGTTACAAAATGATTTAAACAACGATTACAGATCCAGCTTTTATTTTTAGAATCTGGAAGTTGATTCCTTAATAAACTGGATAAATTTTTAATTAATGCAAAATGATTTTGTCGCGTAACGTAATCATCATCATCATCATCATCATCATTACTGATTTCAGTTTTGAGCATTAATAAATTAATTTCATCTTTAAAATGAAATTTACTTACATATGTAGGTAGAATTTCCCTATTCCTACCATCACTAACTATAAACACATTAATTGACATGTTATTCATATTTTCAAATTTTGGTACATCCTTAAGGCGCATGGGAAATTTAATACCAGCATATTTTAGTTTATCATGAAAGTGTGGATACGACGTAGGTCTAGAAACGTTTTTCTTCTTTTTATCACATGGATACTTCCAGGCAATAATTGACCATAAAAAGCAATAGGGATCATCATTTTTTATATTAATTACTGATTTCGTGTTGCTAATAAATGTTGGTATTGACACATACGTTGATATACCACAGCTTATTGGTGTATAGTTATTAATATTAACTTTTAATTGTAAAATCTGATAGAGTGCCCACCCTGAGTCACGCTCTTCAAAACTCTGCAATTTGGTTAAAATTTCATTTTTAACATGTTCCCTATACCATTCCTTTAAATTTACACCATTATCAATAATCTCGGTTTTGGTAGGAAAATGTTTAATATCAGTATCACTGTTCTGTGGCTTCACAAAATTCGCATAGAATACAGTATTAACTTTTAACAGAGACGTTTGTAACGCTTTTTTTATTTTCAATGAAAAACTCTTAAATGCTTTATCTAAAAAAATTTCCGGATCTAAAATTTTATAATTAATGATAACACCGCTTTGAATTCTACAATCAAAGCAAGATTCAACATGTTCCCATTGTAGGTTTCGCTTTTTGTGTAGGTTTTTTCTTTTATTTGCCAACCATTTAAATCGTTCTTTGAAACATTTAAGTAATCCTAAATTAGATTCTAATTTTAAAAAGTTTCCACTATTAACGGATTTATTTTTGATTGCTTTCCGAACGGTTAGAATTAATTTATTTATTGATTTCACCAAACGCAATAATTGAGGACGTGTTTTAATTATTCTGCTTACCTCTTCAAGTTTCTTGATAACAACACTCGATAGGTCGGCAACTGTTTCTGGCGATGACATTGTTAAGAATATGTTGTCTACATAAATGTTTTTCTATATAATATATATACACCTTGTATATTTAAGTATAATCTATTTTGAGTTCGGTCTTAGACGGATATAGCATCTTATCGCACTCGGGTCATGACCTCTCTAATTCATATGAACAAACATAATACACGGTGATTTTTGTCATGTAGGCATTCTAGAATGTTCCATAAATTAGGAAATATTCCATTACATGTTGTTATCACATCATATGATTATATGATGATGAAATGTCTTCATAAACAAATTTGTTATTTACCCGGAAATAATTATATATTTGTTATCTCAATGGATTTTTAAGAAATGCTAGATGCATTAACGATCGCATGATCACATTTTTAAATAATTATTTCTAGATTCAACAAAATTTACTTACAATGTATTCGAAAACATGTTTATCACTTACCCGGAAATAATTATGTTAGTCTGACAGTCGAGACACATTTGTTATCACTTCTAGATTCAACAAAATTTACTTACAATGTATTCGAAAATATGTTTATCACTTACCCGGAAATAATTATGTTAGTCTGACAGTCGAGACACATTTGCTATCACAATGGAAATTCACCGTTGCTAGCACATGATTATACATTTTTAATTAAAATTACTATCGTCAACAAAATTTGGGTATATATTTTGTGAAAGCCGTTCAAGCTGTAGTGTACTTCTTTCAGCTACTACTATAACAACAACAACTACTACTACTACTACTCGAACAACCATTATGGCATCCATACCAAGCACCATCATAGTGAAATCTACAAGTGTGCGTCTCCCAACCAAGATGCTATTCATTATTTGCAAGCAGCTCTTTAGCTACGGCGTAAAAGGTATTACAGAAAAGGACGGTCAGGTAATGCTGAGTCTATCGTACACACCAAAATTGACGACACTACAGAGCAAGTTTGGCGACCTGCCTGTAACATTTATGAAACTACATCTGGAAAACCAAGAAGAACTCAACATATTCCAGGAAGCATTAAAGTTGTTTAATTTCAATGTGCACGTTGAGGCTGAAGAACCGAAAATGTTGGAGGCAGCACCTGAAGAAGCACCTCAAGCCACGCAGCAACAAAAACCACAAAAGAGGAAGCGCAAGGTGTACGTGATTCCAGAAAGCGACCACGAGGACGTGACCGAAGTGGAAGAAGAAGATGAAGACGACGATGACTCACAATCAGAGTATGCTGAACCGGAACCTGTGCCGGTTAAGAAGATTAGAAAAAAAATTAATATTTTAGAAAATATATTACTTTAAATATTTATATTATCTTAGTATAAGGAAGAAACAAATAAAGACATATATAGTTGATAATTTTTGTTTTATTGAATAATCCAATTATACAGTACATGTACATTTCGCAGAGCACAATTTAGGTCAACATTGTTCAATAGATGACATTTGCAGTGATAGTTAACACTTAAAGTACATAATTTTTTAAAATTTGGACATCCGATTTTACCAATATCGATAATAACATTAGAAAGAAATTTCTTCAACATAGTTTTCTTATTCAGACCTTTGACTAAGATAATTTCATTCCCAACTGCGTCTTTTAAATATCTCGAAATATCCTCTTGTGGTATTGTAGTGGTAAAATCTGACGTTTGATTCCACTCTAAACCGTGTATGTTCGTGGTGGTCCATTGCATGTGATCCCTCACAGATGTTTTGTACCATTCCAATTTATGTGAAAGCTCAATAAGTGTATGTAGACTACTACCAGTACTCACATTGCAAATAGCCAATTCTTTGATAAAAAAATCACTATCCCTATACTGGAAGCCTTGAAAATCCACAATATACATTATTGCTTAGAAATTTCTCACAACACTCGTTAACGGATTGTAGTTGATTATACGATCGTAGACTATGAGACAATATGCACTTGTCTTTGCAGGGACGTTTGTACTGGTTTCAAATTCCAATCTAATATCAACGGCTCCGGTCTTAGTTGCTTCAGATTGATGACTGCAGTCTATAACCACCAACGGAGCTAATTGTTTATAATTAAGTGGTGAGAGAGACGGTTCTACCCCACTACTTTTATAATAATACGATTTCTGGAACTGTGCATACATTTCATAGAGCATGGAAAAATTGTTCTTCTTAAAGTTTACATTCAAATTATCATACGGATATACATCAGAATTTAAATATAGTTTTATGTTTGTTAAGTCACAATGATCAAATTGACTCATTATGCGATTTAGAGTGTTTTTTCTCTCGCTTTGAAATGCAAAAATAATAAATCTAGGTTTTTCTAATTGACTAGTTGTTTTAACGGTCCAAGTATGATTAGTATTTTGTTGCACTAATGGAAGCTCTTGCAGTTCCCAACTTCTAAATGCAACTTCTAGATCCATATTAGATGCAACGCGATCCATCAGATATAATTTTTGCTCATCACTAACCATAAGATGGGGCATCTTCCACGCAATTTTACTAATCTTAATGTTCGGTTTATCTTCAGCAGTTACCGGATTATTGCACACAGCATTCAAATCGGAATTGCTCCTACGTAGTACCAGCTCTTGGCGAACATGCAATATTACTTTACGGAAATCTTCTGTAAATCCCAATAGCATAGACAACGGTATACAGACACTAAAGTTTCCGTCTTTATCAGTTATTTTTGGATACTCTGTGTGATTCCATCCGGCATTTTGCAGTCTAGTAAGTGTGCCAGGGGAGTAGGAAGCATAATTTTTTAATGTAGTTGATATCCCTGGAATTCTTGTCCTATCAATAACATTTCCACCCAATTCATAACGTATTTCATCAAATAAGAACAGGACGCCATTGTTCACAAAATTCAATGTTTTACTAACTTCACCAGCAACGTTCAATAGTCTCCCCTCGATACATAGTAGTGATTCGGAAGGTAATGAGTACAGATCTTGAGTCTGAATTGGAATCCTAATCTCATCGTTATGATTAAAGCTTGTAGCTGCATACGGTTGGTGCGTGTGGAATTCATACTTAGTAATTGAATTATCTGCATAGATCCCTTCACCAACTTTTAGGTTATAAAAACTCATTTTTTACGTCTTGAACTAAACAGCGACAAGCGCACAACAAACGCAGACCCAATTGTTTTACACTGATTTTCAGATCGGTCCAGAACGCAATAAGTCTTCTACCAATTTTGTTTTTCTTCTAATATTTTAAATCCTAATGCACTCAAAAACTTCCTATTAGATGTTGTTAGCACCTTGAGATTTCTTTTTACACTGCGTATGGGTTTAGCACTTGATGTATTTATATGCTCATTATATATGAATACCATTTTAGAGAGAAAATATCACACACGTTTGAGATGAAGTCTTACCGTTATGGTTTCGTTATTGAAATTAACCACATTACCATCTTGGTCGGTTATTTTAAGTATAATTTCAGTGATATATTTGGTGTTGATTGGTAGATAGATAACGTTTGCAGGATTTTCAACAATTTTTGTACCAGGTAACACTGTTGGATAAAACACATGTAGAATGTGCATTTGATCATCATTGCTGTAGGAATTAGTAACTAAATTACAATCTACATTAATAGTATTAATTTTAAAAATATTTATAGGATAGTCTGATTCATGTTTAACATCCTTTTTTAGTACCTTCGGTTTATATCCCAATAAACTTCCTATATTGTTTGGTTTCGTAAAGTCAATATCTACACTGGATTTAATCTCACATTTTAGCGTATTCCGATTAGCTTTTATCATTACAATCGGGCGATCTTTGGTCCATTTATCTTCGATATGATTTGTTATGGTGTTTTCGATGTCACTCACTTCATATAATCCTTCCGGTAGCGTAATTTGTTTTGTATTGTGATAGTAAAAATTGTTGTTTGATGAGTCTACGTTTGGTATCGAATTATAGCTGACGAAATTCACCAAACCTATTGCGTAATTATCTTCGTCACTTAAAATAATTGGTGGATATATCTTAGATATGAGCACTGAAGATTTCTGATGAAACGTAAAAGTGAACGATGACATTTTCAATTCGTGTCTAAGCAGGGAATAGGAATAATAAAAAGCTGTACACTCTATTTATATAATTTATTTAACAAAAATTTTATGCATAGCTGTCCACAATTATAAGACGGTTTCAATAGCATCTGATACTTTTTATAATTATAATAAATTCGAACTGAACCATTTGAAGTGAAATATCTGTTAACTTCTCTTGGCGGTCTCAGGTTACCATATGAATCAAAGTAGATTATTTGTTTCATATTTTTTCTGTACGCAACCCAATGTGTCCCCGGACCAATGGAATCATCCAAATTAATGACACCCGCTTCAAATGTTTTTCGTATCTTAGATGGTAGGTCATCCTTCATGAATACACCGCGAAAATGTGGGATTTTAAATTTTTTTGCATATTTTCTAATATCCACATCGGTTAGCGGTCGTCGTCTAACCATATTCATCGTGAATAGTGTCGTTCTGCTTCTATCGGATGCAAATACAAACCTAAACCTCGTTTATATTGTTTTAAATAGGCACCCTTTCCGATGGCTAATGCCTCCATTGACCTATTGTGACGTGCTGATTCCTTTAGCTTTTCCTTTGCATGTTTAGCTAGATTTACGGCATTTGCTATAGAAGCTGCACCACCAGATAGCGCTCCGAGGGCCGACAGGCCAGCAAATATTGGTATTAGAGGTAAAATCCCACCTGTTTTCGGTATTGGAATTACACGTTTACTTTTGGTTTTAACTTTTGATTTAAATTTTGCTGCCACTTTACTTGCAACCCGTATAGCACTTTTTATGTTCTGAGGTTGTTCTTGGACAATTCTTCGTTTTATTTCCTGTATGATTTTCTGTAAGGAAACAGACTTAGGTTTCTGCTTTTGTTTCGGATTTTTTTTCTTCATTATGCTAACAAAATGATACGTTCACCACCAAAGTTCTCACGAAACTATTGAACCTAACGACTTTGCACCTAGGTTTTAATTCGTTTGGCAGACGAATTATTTACTTCATCATTATAGTTATCTTCTAATTTACGTTTAAAAATAGGATCTTGTTGCTGTTGAGGTGGGTTAATTATCATATTATCTTCGATAGTGAATTTAGTCTTTTTATTTTGATGCTCATTGCTACGCTTAGCTAATTTTCTCTTCTTAGTTGTTATAGTTTGTGGTTGTGATGGTGTTGGTATTGCTGAACTTAAAACATCATCATCATCATCAACTTCCATCATTAAATCCAATTCATTTTGACTGACTGGTGCATCTTCTTTTCTTTCATTTTTCCTTTTCAGTACTGCCAACATTGCTTTGTTTAAAATTTCGTTTCCACCACTAGTTTTCTTTTTTTTGTTCACTGTTTGCTTCTTTTTTTCCTTAATTTCATTAACAACATCGGGATCTTTTAAATTTTTATCCAGATCATCATATGCGTCGTTAAGTAATTTACTAATTTTCTTAAGCGAATTTAAATGTTTTTGTATAATTTTACTGCATTTAGCATTAATATTAGTAGAGTAACCCATACCTAATTTCACTTTACTACGCATAACACCCGTAACACCTAATGCCGCAAGTTTTTCGCCAAACGATGCATCTGAAGAACGAAATCGATCCATTGCTCTTGTAGCTAATATGCTATCTGCTTTATGACGATTTTTTAAATCTTTTTCCATTGCATAAGCGACGTCATGGTCTTTGCAAGCAGCATCTAATTTATTTTTAGGTTTATCACCACGCTGTAAACGTTCTTGAAGACGAGTGCCCGGACCACAGAACTGATAACCGCCTGGTATATGCAGTTCAAAGGGTAAACTATTAATAGCGCTATTGATAAGACCGTCGCCTGTATACACTCTCATTTAGACTGCTTGATATCTAGAATGATACTGAAATGGGTGTACTACAGTACCGGTGATATATAATATGTTTAATATGTTTAATAATTATAGTATTTAAGTATCCCTCTTCTTGTTCATAACAACTCCTCTATTTAGTGTTAGTGTCCATAAAAATGAAAGTAGTTCAACAGAAGGTTTCGTTGTGTGTAGAAAACCACGATTCTGACGCTTTTGATGTAAAAAAGTGTTCAAGGCATGGTACACTTTTACCTTCAACTGTACGATGTATAATTGTAGGACCATCAAATTGCGGTAAAACTAATGTAATGATTACACTAATTGAACATAAAAATGGATTAAAATTTGAAAATATTTACATTTATTCGAAATCGTTAAATCAACCTAAATACGTTTACCTAGAACGGTTATTGAAACCAATAAAGGGAATAACGTTTAATTCTTTTCACAACAATGAGAATATATTAGCACCTAATGAAGCATTACCGAATTCAATATTCATCTTTGACGATGTTTCATGCGGTAACCAAAATACTATGCGTGAATATTTCAGTATGGGTCGACATAATAATATCGATTGTTTCTATCTATCACAAACTTATGCACAAGTTTCAAAACATTTAATTAGAGATAATAGTAATTTAATTATTCTATTTAAACAGGACGATTTAAACTTAAAATATGTATACAGAGACCATATAGGAACAGATATGCCTTTTGAAAAATTTAAAGATATGTGCTCTCTATGTTGGAAGGAAGCACATGGATTTTTAACTGTATCTAAAGATAGTGATCTATCTAAAGGACGATATCGTAAAGGTTTCGATCAGTTTATATTACTGTAGTACTCATAGGATTTATGGTCATTTTTCGTTAGTTCGTTGTACCATTTAGATGTAAAAATGTTTGAAAAGGAAAAGAACATGAAGCAAAGAATTATCGCAAAAAGACAAGAAATTAGGAAGAAGTTAAGTGTTTTGAAACAAGGTGAAATCGCGCAAGAAAAAATATTTCAACCAATTACTAAACAACTAAAAATTATTGAAACTAAACTTAATCATAAAAACGATCCTGGTTATGTAAAGAAAGAGGAGAATAAGGAGGATGAGGAAGAAAGTGATGGTGATGCTTCAGTTAATCCAATGGTAGTAGATGATGATGATGATGATGATATTGATAAGAATCTCTATCAACATCCCTTACCAAGAAAATATATTAGCGAGATGAGGAAAAACGAAGATGAGTATGACACTAAATATGGAATTAGATATGATGCTGAAACTCAAAAATTCTTTATTGGGAATTCACAACTAACTATTTCAACCAATGGTGACATAACTATTAAGAACAAAAGATATAAAGCTACACGCGGACTTTATGAATTATTATTTAAAAAGAAACCGCATGGTTATAATGATACAGATAAAAAATATTACACCGAGATTGTTATAAAAACTAGTGCACATAGACGTTATTATCAACCTAACCAACAAATTGATGGGAGTAGATTGAGAAAGTATCGAAAAATATTAGCACCTCTAGTACAGAACAAAAAAACAGGTGGTAGCTGTGGTATATTAATGTCACAAGTTGATAAGACTAAAGAATTTTCTTATTGGGACGATCCGAATGAATTAGTGGAAAGACTACAATTATTACTTGCATCACACGAAGCCGGAAATACAAGTGTTATAAACGAAATTATTTCAATCATTGAAGAACTAAGGGAGGCCAGAATCATACAATAGAATTTATGCGATAATGAATGACGATAAGAAACGACAAGTTATTGAAGAAATTCATAAGCCAGCTAGAATTAATTTTAGGAGAAGAAGAGTAATTTTAAAGTCTCTAAACGATTTATTTCAAGCTGACTTAGTTGAAATGATACCGTATGCTAGTGTTAATAACGGATACAAATACATTCTAGTAGTAATTAACTGTTTTTCGAAATTTACGTGGACATTTCCCATCAAAAGCAAAACAG
The DNA here is from genome assembly GCA_963966075.1 of Aphodius sticticus. NCBI lineage: Eukaryota > Metazoa > Arthropoda > Insecta > Coleoptera > Scarabaeidae > Aphodius > Aphodius sticticus. The sequence goes on along the minus strand of OZ014507.1, from coordinate 46,499,605 downwards.
GAAAAGATGTTACTAAAGCTCTAGAAAACGTTTTTAAAGATGAAATTCCGATAAATTTACAAACCGATCAAGGAAAGGAATTTTTTAATAAAGAATTTAAACAACTAATGAAAAAATACAATATAAATCATTATAGTACCTTTAGTGAGAAAAAAGCGTCAATTGTAGAACGTGTTAATAGAACATTAAAAAATATAATGTGGAAAGAATTTAGTTACAGAGGACACTATAAATGGATTGATATTTTACAAAGTATTACAAACAAATATAACAATTCTAAACATCGGACCATAAAAATGAAACCAATTGAAGTTTCCAAAACGCATGAACAACTGTTATTGAATACAGTGTATAGTAATATAAAAAGAGGGCAACTAAAAAATAAATTTCAAGTAGGTGATCGGGTACGAATATCAAAAATACGAGGGGTATTCGATAAAAAATACACTCCCAATTGGTCGACCGAAATATTTACAATTAAACATGTGCAAATAACTAACCCAACTACGTACCTATTAGAGGATATGGAAAACAAAGACATTCATGGAGGATTCTATGATTTTCAATTGCAAAAAGCAAAATATTCAGATGTATATTTAGTTGAGAAAGTGCTGAAACGAAAAAATAAAAAAGTTTTCGTAAAGTGGTTAGGTTTGGATAAGAGACATAACAGTTGGATAAACAAAGATAACATTCTATAGATAGTTGGATTGGGAGGGGTAACCCATATAAATTAAGACTAATTTATAATCATCAACCAAAGAGCCTACAAATGCCTACACAATTCTGTAACGATTGCTGTAAGTACTTTTGTTTTTGTCAAAGCTCAGTAAATTTGCATTTTCCAAAAACGACCTTAGATTTACAGTGCTACGAAACTTTAGGTGATAGCCCGCTAAATTGTCGTTGCAAAATAAAACAGAAAATGGTATGTAATTAATTTCTGTTATTCTAAGTATGTAAGTGATATTTTGCTTGCTTGCTCTAGAAGGAGCGAAAACTGTCTCAAGAAACAACCACCACCACCACAACCTTAGCAGATTTAGAAGCTTTTCTACTAAGTGAAAATATAATAGCTTCACCACCACTACCACCGCCACCACCATCGCCAATAGCAATATCAGCATCATCATCAGCAGTAACTGCAGCAGCAAAAGCCGTTGAAGTCCTAGTATTTTTAGAAGATCTAGAAGTAGGCGAAATTTATTGTGGTTGTACACTAGGAACAACCACGACCGGAATAGTCATTATTCAACATAAAAATTTAAACATTCTCCTACCGAGAACGATAGGAAGCTCTGTGTATGATGACTACATGGTTAGATCCAAAGATGGACAATCACAGATGAACTTCATATATAATGGTGTGGATAAACCCAATTCCATAACATTTATACAATTTTAACGATATACTATTTTATAAAAATAAATTCTTTCAACTGTTAAATTATTGTTTCATTTTCACACATCCTATACAAGAACACACAAGTATAATTCTGCTGAAACAAAATGAAATTAAAACAAACGTCTCAAACCTTTAAAATAAAAACATTAGAACTGCAGAAAAGGTATGTAATCCATTTTATTCATTATGTAAGAAGAATTTAACTGTGGAAAACTTGTTCTAGAAGGAAAATCCATAAGCTAAAGATAGAGAAGCTACTAAAAGACATTAAACAGAAAATATTATTAACTAATTGTATTTTATCTATTAAGGATTTAAACTTAAATTAAAATATATTTATTAACAATAACATTATGCGTTTTATTTATCTCAGAGAGAAGTTTAGTCCAGCCTAGGCTTGTGGAGTTTGCTAGTACATTTTTTTCTTACTATTTGACCTTGAAGCGCTCTGCCACGTCTTTATACTAATCACAAACAAGCGCTTCTTCTCGTAAATAGGCGAGTGGTCGAGCGCTGTCAGGCGATTGCTTTGTAATCTATAGGTATCCGGTTCGAATCCCACCGCACGCCTATTTTTTAACCTTATTTCAAATCTCCCGCTAAAACTGGCAGTGTGTGATGTCATCTGCGGCGCCAGCAAGTCGGCACAAAGTTTGCAAGTCCAGACTTGTCCGATTACAACCCACACGTCAACAAGATAAGGTCGCGCGCATAGCAACAACACACGCAGACGTCAATAAGATAACGAACAAGCTCAAAGGTCGAATAACAACCACACACAGACGTCAACAAGATAAGAGATTAAAGGTCAGATAAGGCTATCAAGGTCAAGTGACGTCAGAGAGGCTCAGGCGGGGTTCTGAGGCATGGCCGAGTTGTTTTCAACTCAAGGTCAAATTGTCCCAGGATCCCGCTAGCTATACTACTGACATCTATCCAACAAATTTAAACCAATTGTGACACGGTACATGCCATTCATGTCATTTCATTCTTATTTAGGTTAGTTTCTAGTGTCTAGTATCATACATATATATATTTTTTAACGTAGGCCTTTCATTGTTTATAAACTTTTTCAAACTTTGTTTCATGACATCTTTCATGATTTTTACACTTACATTCTAATTTTCTCCGGTTTGTATTAGTTATAGGTAGTTATTTATAATTTTAATATATTGTTAAACAATTTTAGAACCCTGAAGAAGGACACAATTTAGTCCGAAATATTGGTACATGGAATAAAAAATATAAAAAAGAAAAAACGTTTTTTGACTGAATTCCCACTAAGGTTTATGGTATATATATATATATATATATATATAATTTAAATTAATTAAATCTAATTTTGATCTTTTAGCGATTTTCGAAAGCTGATTTTACGGAATTTATACAAAACTTTTCAATAAGTTCTGTATGGTTAACTAAACAAATCGTTCAATTTTACCGCAAAAATCTCATATCTTTCATTCTGCCTTTTATGCTTTTTATATTTTTCCTTATATATTCTCACACTTTCATTTTGTTTAATAAATTATATTTATTAAAATTAATGGTCTTCATTATCAACTCCCGACTCAATATAATATCCCAAAAATATTTAAAACAAATACAGTGCAGATATACGGATCTCAACAATTTTAAAACGCAAAGAAAATGTTCGGGCAGTTCATAATATGTTGACGAATCTTTATGCATCAATCAAACCAGAAATAAACGAACGAAAATATTTTATACATGTATAATGTATATACATATTATGTACTTTACGCGGCACTGGAAGCAAATCAACACGCATCAAAGACGCCGCCGCGCCGCGCCGGTCTGCTTTGAGCCGTGTATGCTGTGAGCAGAAATGAGCCGAGAGCGTAAACACCGTAAACGAACGAGCTACTGAACCGGATCTCCTACTGAACGGGTCAGTTTGCCAGGGTTGAACCGGATCGAACGGTTCACACAGTTGACCCGTTCATTTTGAACGGTTCGTTCGCGAACGACTCATCCCTAGTTCATACACTTATAACTTATAAGCGATGAGTAATTTGCAGCGGTTCTTTCCTCTAAAATTACCGCCTTTTTTTAGAATTTTTTATTGGCGAGACTGTGCAATAAATCGATTCCAAATTTGGCACAAATATTTATAAGCTTTTCAAGTATTTACAAAAAAAAATAATACAGGAATATCATGAATCACGCTCCCTAGCCACCCGCGACCATGACACTGCGCGAAGGTCCGCGGTCACTGGTTGGCATGATTGGGCCACTCCAGGTGATCTGAAATAAAAATGTCGAATAGCAGCCTACTTTATACATAAGTAGTTATCGTTTGATGAACCAGAAAATAAAAATATTTATGTTTGAGGAAATTGTGACTTGTCAAACTCAAAATAACGATTTTTCTAAAAAGAAATTGACGTTTTCTCTATGAAAAGAAAGGTACACAACTTATTGCATTTCTGGTTCATCAAACGATAAAGGGATGTTTACTGAACATCCAGTTAAAATTTGAAGTCAATCGGTCAAATAGTTTTCGAAATATCATGCCAACCGTTCGCGAAAAAACTGTTACGAGAAAAACACGTTTAAACATTCAAGTACAGTTTATAACGCGACATCGAGTAGTTATAGAATTTTTCTGCTAATATGCTATATCAGGGCCATACTTCATTCCTTCCTCCACTTCGTAGAATTTATTTTGCGACATTTGCTCATTTCTACGCCTTGGTTGAGCTTATTTTGCAGCCTCTAGTGCACGTCTCGACGACCTCAACAAACGCAGTTTCTCGCGCACAAAAAAAATCTTCGTTTCCGTGTCAATAACGATTCCTATTGTTGTCATAGATTAAAGGATGGCAGAAAACCATTTATTATAAATGCCTGGCTGCTGCATAAGCCACAATTTTGATAGGTTTTGAGCCACGGTGAAAATGTTTGCGTGCAAGGCGCCATACAGCATACAGTAGAACTGAAGCTTTAGTTGTTGTTTTGAGTGTCACCACCCATACACTGTTCTAGCAACTCTCTCGACGACAAGTCGTTGTAAATCAGCTTGATGGCATTTTCGACATTTTTAACAAGTGAGAGTTCGTGATTCAAATCATCCAGAGTTTACTCGGCTTCAGATTTTCGCCATTTGCACCAACTCTGTGATCCCACAGGGCAGTACATATGCTCAACCAATTTTAGTATATTTCTCCATAAATATAGTGATCCTATACAACGGAAGTATGACCTCACTTCTTCCATATCCCGTCTCCAAAACCCAACACTATAATTTTCTCGTCTTCCACTGTCGACAATTTATCGGCAGACATACTAGCAAATGCTTTACTTTCACGAGTGGGCAATCTCAGAAAATTTCTTATTTTTGTTGTCCATCAACACAAGTCCGTCAGCACATGTAGGAGTATTTCTTGAGTGTTTCTTATCCATGACTGTGCACGAGAGAATTTCTCAAAAAAACCACACATTGCAAGATTTTTTTGGCTTGAAAAACTCGAGCGGAAAATTGTTGAGCGCGCGATCCGACCGATCCGCGCGCTGCATATTTTTTGCACCTGCACGCCGTCGGCTGATTGCTTATAACTTGGGTAATTTTGCAAATTTTGCCTTAAAACTTCGTACACACATTCTTAAGACCTTAAATAATAAAATAATGTACAGGAAACCGGAATCCCCCCTTAAAGAGTAGTATGCTATTTAGTATCTTAATATTGCTGTGTATACAGTGTGCTGGGTAGCATGATGTAAAATATTTAAAGGGTTATAGAAGAAGCCATTTAGGACCTATTTAACTAGATTTATTCATATAAAAAGTATTACGGTTATCAAGGTATTACACAATTTTATAAGTATGTATTGCAATTTTTACAAACGTACAGCAAGCGAACATAAAGACCTAGGAGCTTCAGTTGGGCTCCGAAGTAAACCAGAAACAGTTGTAATTTTAGGGGGACTATCGTGAAAACTTGTTCACTTGTCAGAAAGTTGTGCGGAGAAGTTTCATTGTAATAGCATGTCCGCTCATACACAAAAACAAACAGAAACGCTAAAACCTGCTTGATGATGAGCTACGTTTGGGAACGGATTTGTATTCAGTACAAAAAACAACCAACAATATCTACTTACTATTGTTAATTGGTTTAAAATAGGTTATCTTTCTGGAGAGACAATTAAAAATAGGGATAATATGAATGATAGTATGTGTAATATTGATAATTTGAATGGAAAGTGGGTTACTTGGAAGTGTTTTAAATAGATTTTTTGCTATGAATGTAAATCGGAATCTGAGCCTATTAGTTTGTTTTTGTTGCATATTTGGTTTTTGTGTGTGAGCACATAAATCACATCAAAGAAAATCTTATTTTCAACACTTAGAAGTCAACAAATTTTCACGATAGTTAACCTAAAAGTACAGAGTTTAGGGTTTACTTTAGCAGTAATTTGAAATTTTTTTTTAGACGGCAAAATATACTTGCAAAATTTCATATAAAATTGTTAATATGTCGATAACGGTAATAGTTGTGTAAGGATCAAGCTGGTTAAATCGTTTCTAAATTATCTCTTCTATCGCCACGTGAAGACTTTACATCAAACTACATCACAGCAATATTAAAATTTACAATTGCATTACATTTTCGTTAAATTGCAAATATCACAAAAAGAGTAACATTTGGTGTATGATACACTAGATGTAAATTGGAGCGAAATAAAGGGTTATTACAGCCAACACATATTATACAAGGTGTTCCATTTAAAAAACTCGAGAAAAGCCATTTGAAAAACATCAAAATTCACTAAGTTCAATGAACAGCCTGTATGGTGTATCTAATATCTTTGGATACTATCATCTACCTACTGGCTTTGACCATTGTCTCACATAGTTTAAAGGCAAAATCGGCAAAAATGTCGTTTTTACATAGTTTTTAAAGCGATCCTGCAACGGGCATATTTTGGAAAAACAGATGAATATCTCTGGTGCTATTAACGCTGTGACTTAGCAACATACACCGTTGGATAAACAAATTTAGTAGTATTCATAATATAATTAAATATGCAGGACGTTCCATTTAAAAAAATGTACATACTTTCCATCACACATAAATGCAACATCCTGTATATATGAAAATAATGTTACGTTATAGAATACGGCGAGTCAAAGAACTTTCGTATTAAATATTTTTTTCTTTCTCAAACGATTTGATGACTACCGACCGCCGGGATACTAATAACTCACCCTGTATATATATATATATATATATATATATAGGCTGTCTCACGGAACTGGTACATTAGAAGTATCTCATGTTCTACTATTTCTGGAAACTTGAATTTTTGGAACTAGAATTTACTCGATCTGAGCTCTTCAGCTAAAATATTTTCAAGTTAACTGTCACGTCCGGTCACCGGAAGTCGGTATCATCTTTGTTATTTCAAATGGAATGATATAATTTTAATATTATTTTTGGTTTCTGCGTATCAAAATACATCATTTTTAATAAGGTTTACCTATACCTAAATATTACCGTGATACTGACCCTGTCATTTAGTCGCAGAGCAAGAATATACAGAAACTTAATAGAACACACAGAATCTTAGCAAAACACCAAATTATAGGTAAAGAATATACAACATTCTATTCTGTCTAATGGTTTATGAAGAATTTATGAATTTTTGCATTGTTTTACGAAAATTACAACCTACCTTTTGGTATACGTGTATAAAATTTCGCTAACACGTAGCAACATTTGATATGTCGACTGACCGGCTTAAACAGTAAAAAAAGTTAGCTAAACTTTGATATTCAATAACTTTTGCAGACTTAAACCGATTTTCATTATTTTTTCGGATCATGTAAAGAAATTTATCAGATTTATCATATTAATATACAGTTGATAATTAAAGAAAATAAGATGTTCCAGCTGATTATGTATTCTGGGAGATCAAAAATAGTGTTTCTGGTCTAAGTTTGAAACATCCTGTGGGATAATTAAGGAACTTGTTCTCTCGCAGGTTGGCAACTAGGTACTCTCTTACAAAGCCCTATCAATTCTCAACATCTTGCTTTCTAACTCATCTCAACATCTGAATTTTTGTAGAATATACACAGTTTGAAGCAAGATTTTGTATTTCACTCATAATCAAGTAACATTTGCTGCAAGCTTTAACAGCAAATTTAAATTGCTAAGTTTTATTTAAAATTTGAAATTGTTAATTTTCTACTAAATTCAGATATTGGAATGAACTAAAAACAAAATGTTGAGAATATGGATGTCTTTTTAACAAAGTACTTTAAAATTTGCTCTGCAGTTATTTCACAGCGTGTATCGAAAGTAGATCAAAAAACGACATTATGGTGTGTTTTTAAAAAATTACAAAAGTATGTGCTTATCTCTAAGAAATTCAATGAATTTCTTTAAAATGTATTAAAAAATAATGAAAACCTGTCAATATTACAGAAGTTTAGCAAAATAAGCGTTCTTTTAATTGTGCCCGTCAAAGTATTTTTTTCTCAAAACTGTACCTTTCAACTTGGCATACCTTGTTGTGCTGAACAGAGTCGTTAGATTAGAACATATGTTTGTTATTTTTTACCTTAAGATTTATTTATTATATATTTCATCTTTCTTAGTCCTTCTCACTATATTTATTAGTTGATAAGAATGTTTTTAAAAAATATAAAAATTTATTTAGAATATTTATTTCGTGCAAAGGGCATAGATTTGAAGAATTTATGATAAAGGGAAGAGAGTTAATATATGCAATTTTAATCCCTATAATTAAACGATAATGAATAATCTTTGTCTTATATCAAGCAAAATTTTTTTATTTAAAATGAGTATGGCACAATTAATCACTAATAATGCAAATAATGTCTAATATTCAATAAATTATGTGTTGCTCAAACAAATATGTTTTGATCACCAGCACAACAATTTAAAGGAGTATATGTGATGTTGCTTAAAATACAAAAATCTGTGTAACCAACCAAACTAAAAAAACATTCTAATAATAATTTTTGTGTTTATAAAACTCCTAGAAATGGTCTATTTGCGAGTACGATCTTTTGAAAAGACGGTTGGTTTTAATTACTACCGCCCACCCCGCCCCGCTACTGTCCCGCTTTTCTACAAATCTGGTCACCTTATATTTACCGTAGAGTGGGTATACTTTGCTAAAATTATTAAATTATATTTTCATTTTTATAATTTTAAAACAATATTAAGCAGTCGCTACCGGCAGTCAAAGTTATGTAAAAATAACTACAACTAATGAATACCTAAATTACCTACTAATTTAATAAGAAAAATCAATTTACTTTTTTGTGTGTAAATATCAGAACACCAGAAGAATTTAATTTGAATTAATTTGCATTAATGTCGCACCTACTAATTTAATAAGAAAAATCAATTTACTTTTTTGTGTGTAAATATCACAACACCAGAAGAATTTAATTTGAATTAATTTGCATTAATGTCGCAACATACGTAAAAACTGGCCGATGCCCTAGACTTAATAGACACCGTTGTCCATAATATTACAAGGTACGCACTTTCCCTTCATTAGATTGAATATGCGTAGTATTAAAGTTATCTTATAAAATAACATGGATTTCTACATTCGGAATGGTCCAATAATTTATACCTAACATTTACTTGACTAGATTGCTTATTGTGGAGTTGTTAACTAAAATTTCTCGCATCACCTTTTTAATATTTCTGCTTCAGTACTTGATTCAATAGGATTTGTGGTGAACAAAGGAAAGGGTATGTGGAATTTATAGAATTTATTGATGTAATAGCACCGCAAATAATTTATTTAATTTTATTTCATTAAATGATATTTGCGGACACTAGAATAGTTGACAAAGAGCAGACTATGCCATTCAAAATAATTAACAAACGATAAAAACATGCGGTATATAATTGTGAAATACAATAAATGCAGCCACGGCCAGGATATGAACCAAAACCAACTGCGTCCGAGGGCAGAAATAAATACGAAAATACTCATATGACATATATTTCTTGCGCTGTCACCTCCACAACATTACCAGCGTTTTTTGGATGTCACAGCGTGTATTGTACGATACAAAACACGGAGTCATATATGCGGAGGTGACTTCGTAGCGGCCGTATTATGGGCGACACTAGCGCTTTATAATTTTAAATCAATATTAAGCAGTCGCTACCGGCAGTCAAAGTTATGTAAAAATAACTACAACTAATCTGAATACCTAAATCACCTACTAATTTAATAACCAAATCAATTAACTTTTTACTTTATCATACGCAGTATGTAAAGTATTGTAATCATGCCAAAAAAATTTTTTGAGATTTTAGCGGAAATATGTCTTTTTGGGTCCCCTGAACATTTTTGACCAAGGTACAAAAAAATGTCTGTGTGTGTGTGTGTGTGTATGTGTGTGTGTGTACCCGTTTTTGTGGCGACGATTCCGGAGAAACTACTAAAGGTATCGGGACAAAATTTCATATTTAGAAGTTTTATAACCAAACTTAGAGCTGAAAAGCTTTCTGTTGAAAAGTGTCCAAAGGAACTGGTGGTTTACTCTTAGCATTTTTCGAAGATTTTGTAAATGAGCCGCTATTTGTGTAATGTCGTCAAAATAGTTAAATAATAAATTAAAGGAGAGGAAATTTTCTATAATTTATGTATATGAATTTTTTTGGTAGAATTTATAGTTTAGCTGCATGAGCAAATTCTATTTCATCGAGATCGGTCGTACTGCTTTAAAACTAGTAGCCAGGATATGTCAGATTTTTTTATTCTAATGACAGTAGCTAGTGTCAAACGCTAATGTTTTGAAAATACTACTGCCAATATAGGCTGCGTTCGGATATTGAACACCGTTACACTTTTTACACCTACTAACACGTAAGTGTCATTTGGACGGTGTACCCGGTGTCAACGGAGTACAATATCCGAACGCAGCTTTAATCGAGATATCTGTCTAGTTCTACTAGTTTTATTTTAATGCAGACATAGCCCATCTCGATCAAATAGAATCTCATGCAGCTAAACTATTAATTTTATATATAGTATGATAAAGTCATGTGCCTGGCCACATCAGATTTTTTGTGTAAATATCAACACCAGAAGAATTTAATTTTAATTAATTTGCATTAATAGCGCAACATATGTAAAAATTGGTCGATACCCTAGATTCTATTAAGATTCTAGGCCCTAGAATCTTAATAGACACCGTTGTCCATAATATTACAAGGTACGCACTTGCCCTTCATTAGATTGAATATGCGTAGTATTAAAATGTGAAAACTTATCTTTTAAAATAAATATGGCTGATCCAAATGGATTTCTACAATCGGAAAGGTCCAACAATTTATACCCAACATTTACTTGACTCGATTACTTATTGTGGAGTTGTTAACTAAAATTTTCCGCCTCACCTTTTTAATATTTCTACTTGAGTACTTGATTCAATGGGATTTGTGGTGAACAAAGGAAAAGGTATGTGGAATTTATAGAATTTATTGATGTAATAGCACCGCAAATAATTTATTTAGTTTTATTGCATTAAATAATATTTGCAATTTAAGCAGCCTATGCCATTCAAAATAATTAACAAACGATAAGAACATGCGGGATGTAACTTTGAAATAAAAAATGCAGCCACGACCTGGATTTGAACCAAAAACCTTTGTATCTCGCGTAAAATTCACAACCCAACTGCGTCCGAGGGCAGAAATAAATACGAAAATACTTACATAACATATGTTTCTTGCGCTGTCACCTCCACAACGTTGCCAGCGTTTTTCGGATGTCACAGCGTGTATTGTATGATACAAAACACGGAGTCATATCTGCGGAGGTGACTTCGTAGCGGCCGTATCTTGTATGGGCGACACTAGCGCTCGTGATCTACGCTTGAACGAACATGACTTGTCCATACATATATAATGGACGTTATCGGCTCCGACGAAATTTTTGGATTTGAGCTCCCTGACCCACCTAGACCACATTTCCGTTGAAAACAAGGCGATACGAGGTCACCTCCGATTTTGGAGCCATCAACGCTATATATGAGGTGACAACGTACACTCTGTCATACGCGTTGGAGCCCTCAACGTACCAACCATACAATATATATATATATATATATATATATATATATATATATATATATATATATATATATAATCAACTAAAGAAGCGAATGATAATTAATCCAGGTGAGGATAATTTTTGGAAAAAGCACCTTCGCCTGGATTTGAACCAGGAACCCTCCAATTTCCGGTTGACTGCTCTCCCATTTGAGCTACAGAGGTAGTGGAAATTTATAGGTTTTATTTGTCACTTCAGGATTTGCAAGTCGAATTTCGAATTAAACAAACCCGTCGTGACACCTATTGGGGATAGGTGGATAGGGTACTAACCATTTTCCCTTGAATTTATTCATCTGTATGAGTTTTTAGCAATAAACATTTAGCGATTCCTAGTTACCAAACTTCCATCTATCCCCGATAGGTGTCACGACGGGTTTGTTTAATTCGAAATTCGGATTGCAAATCCTGAAGTGACAAATAAAAAATCTATAAATTTCCACTACCTCTGTAGCTCAAATGGGAGAGCAGTCAACCGGAGATTGGAGGGTTCCTGGTTCAAATCCAAGCGGAGGTGCTTTTTCCAAAAATTATCCTCACCTGAATTAATTATCATTCGCTTCTTTAGTTGATTCTACATTACTGACGAGTTTACGTAATTAACCATTTTCCCTTGAATTTATTCATATATATATATATATATATATATATATTATATATCATTGTTGTGGTTTGAATCTTATCTCGGTGATAGATCGCAGCAGGTGCGGATTGCCGGATTTACTTCGAGTGTGATTTTTGTCACTACGGGTGTCCCGCTGGGGAGCCATCTCGGCCCGTTGCTGTTCTTGTTATATATTAATAACATTGTCTGGGGTCCAGTATGCAGAGTGCCTCCTGTACGCGGACGACATGAAAATATTTATGCCTGTGCGTTCTGACATCGACTGCATGCACTTGTAGCAGGATCTTGACAGCTTTAATGCGTTTTGCGGGTCCAACCAGTTATTTGTTAACTATAGCCAGAGTGGGTACCACTTGAGTAGATTTCATAAATTTGAGTATTGAATACGTGAGTACTGAGTAAAAGTAATTCTCTTGAGTACTCTACTCAAAACGATTTGAGTAGATTTACTCAGAGTACGCATCTACTCAAATCGATTTGAGTATTTTAGTCAGAGGACTAGATCTACACAAACAGTTTTGAGTATTTTACTCAGAGTACTAAATCTACTCAAAACGATTTGAGTAAATTTACTCATAGTACGCATCTACTCAAATGGATATGAGTATTTTAGTCACAGTACTACATCTACTCAAACACTTTTGAGGATTTTACTCAGAGTACTACATCTACTCAAACGATTTGAGTAGATTTACTCAGAGAACGTATCGACTTAAATTGATTTGAACATTTTACTCAGAGTAGTACATCTACTCAAAACGATTTAAGTAGATTTACTCAGAGTACGCATCTACTCAAAACGCTTTGAGTATTTTACTCTGAGTTCTACATCTACTCAAAAATCGTTTTGAGTACTGCGTATTCTGAGTACTGTGTTTCGGCTTACTTCGTGAATACATAGGTACATAGCACACACTTTAGCGTGTGCTTAGTTAGAACCGTTTAAGCGCATTTTTCGTATAGGATTTATCGTCCACAAACCATGCAAAACTAACCGACACAAGTCTCGGGTCTCCTTCGCAGGTAGATCAAGTCCCGGTAATAGGTACCCAATATTGGTGCAGTCACGGTCAGCGTTAGGTTTATTTTTAGTGTTTGCAATAATAGGACAATACGGCGACTTGTACAAGGGGCAAGGGCACTTCTTTGCGGCTGTGTACTTGCTATAAATCATATTGATTGAAGGACGTATATATTGTTCCGCCGATTGAACGTTTCGTATATGTATTTCTGTTTTAAGAACCGGGTGAAATTTGGTTTCACCGATTTGCACCTACATTTATGCGTTTTCTAGAACTATCCAAATTTCACATTTCTACTTTAAAGGATTACCGAAAATTCTTAATTGAAAAGGAGATGTATAACATGTAACAAGGGGTTATTGTATTTTTGCCTGACTAAAACATTACATAAATCAGTCATTTCTAATCCATTTATTTGATTTCAAACGTACTATGATTATTTTTATTAATTTAGAAATTCTCCGATAAGCCTGTAACCGAAATAATTCAGAAAAAGATTATCACCGTTTTTGATGTAGGAAACACAAATGCACAAGCTTTTAAATTTATAACCATACCATTTGAAACACCTTGTATAAATTTATTGTCAAAACATTCCTAATTTAACTCTCTTAACAGGGTTTTCAGTGTATGTACTTACTCTATACCGCAGTGGCATAACTACCGGGTATGCAAGGTGTGTGGCGCACACGGACCAACGACCCTTTGGGACCCACCTGTATAAAATACACCTAAAAATGGCCGCGGGTTGGACGGCGAATTTGAAATATACTCGCTGGCTGGACATTTTTTTTTACATCTTTATTGTTCGTTTTCTTCATTTTAATTGTCATCATATATACACCATTTATCTAAACTTATTCGTGTTTTCTAGCCCATAAAAATTACCGTTGTTGAATCATTAAAAAATAAATTCAATCTAGCTACAAACATTTAATATAAGAGTGTTCGTGTAAATTATGAAAACACAAACAATCTGATCAATTAATATATTAATTTTATATTTAAGAATATACTGTATCCCTGTGACCTTAACTACTGCGATTTATAAGTAGTATTAAAAATTATTAAAAAATCTGATGTGGCCAGGCACATGACTTTATCATACTATTTAGCATATTTTCCAACGCAAACGCTGATCTGTTCTGATGATGTTCTGACAATACTGTCAATAGTATCAAAATATCTGTCAAATCCTGGCTAACTAGTTTTAATGCAGTACGAATGATATCGATCAATAGTATATTACAGTACAAGTAAGGAAACCACATGTTTTCACATACGCGTGCTGTCGGATTTCCGCACGAGGTTCAGCCGAGTGTGGAAAGTGGAAAGACATACAAGTGATTGAAGTGTGTTTTTCAGTGTTTTTCACGAGTGTTGTATAGCGTTTTGTTCAGTCCTACTACTAAACTAATGAAATAACGTTATTAAAATTATTAGAAATAGGCCAAACAACTTTTATGTATTTTTTTTATAATAAGATAAAATGCAAAATTGACCACTGCGATTCTAGTGACTTAAACTGTATATGCGTCGTACGCACACGTGGTACTTAACGCTTGTTTTTTTATCCATCGGCGACAGGCTCCGTCGCGCCGCAAGGATTCGGCGGCTCGTATGCTGAGCAAGAGTATCCCGCGATGCACGTGAGCTTGCTCCGTGCTATCACATATAGTCAAAGCTGGGCAAAGTTAATCAGAAAGTTAACTTCGTTAATCGTTAATCCGTTAACGAAAAAGTTAACTTCGTTAACCGATAGTCCGTTAGTTTGTTACAAATGTAACGGAAGTTAACGTTAACCGTTAATCGTTACGTTTTTATAAAAAAAATATAGGTTATGTTGGGGGCCGATCTACCAGTGAGTATGCAACCCAAATAACTGCGGGCCTTTCTTGCGGTTGTACAGTAGTAACTAAAAGAACTACATTGCGAGATACAAAGATGAAAAGATCAACTAAAGCTACTTTTATATCTATGCAGTTCAAACCTGCACTTTTAACAATGCTGGCATGCAATTTTATGACAATTTGTACATCATTTACATCTGTGCAACTTTAATAAATTGCATGGCTTGAACATCAGTGATTTTTATTTTTGACAGTAATAGTTGCTTTGGGTTGGTAGCAAACATAATGTCCATGCTTTGCTATTAAATTAATTGATTACGCTTTTCTTCCACACACACAGTTTTTAAATCACAGCAAACAATAACATATAACGAAATGCGGAATAGATTATGTTTCGCGTCTATACACAGTGGTGTCACTAAATTTTCGTTTTAGACAAAAATTCCTAGATTGTTCCTATAAATGCGCGCACTTACATATTTAGAACTGATCGAACTGATTTTAATTCCATGTAACTTAGTAATTTCAAAATGTTTCATAGAGTAAAACATAAAATCACATTGGACTTTACGAATTTAATTGCCCGTTTGAATTGCACAGAATGAAGTAAAGGGGACTTAAGGGGGTTCGAGTTGAAACAACTAAAAACAAAACAACTCGCGCGCATGCTTTATATACGGACACCACGTCACAGTGCTGTCATAGTAGTTGCAGAAACAGTTTATTTACCGGTACTTTCAGTGCATAATTGCACGTTTTTCTACAAGACCCCCAGAAGAAAAACATGGTTGTAGCGAGCGCACAACAATACAGCCCTTGGCTTGACGTGTTCCTTTATTTTAGTAGTTCTTTCCTGAGAAATTCCAATATCATAAAACCGTTTTGGCATAACAGTCTCTAGTCATGAAAAAAATGGATGACAACGTGTGTAATGTAATTACTATAATACATAGTTATTATCCATAGCTCTAGCTTCTTTTGAAATACATAAGCTTTTATAGTTTAAACAAATATATCTACTAAAAACCTAAAAAAAAATATTTTGTCAATAGTGTCTATCAGGTCCGAATCTAACACAAAAGAACAAAACAACTATGTACCATCTGGTGGAACTAAAATTGACGCAAAGATTTGAAATTCAAAATAAAGACGCTCAACTGGAGTGAGTTTTTAATTTTGTTGCATTATAAATGATATATTTGGTAATAATCTGGCAGACATGCAAGCCCCACATTTTTGAAACCTCTGGGTTTGGCTATTTGCAACTATAACTATTATTTTTCAGCAGTATTTTTATTGCTATTTTCTATTTTACATAGTTTTTCTTACACCCAATAACACAAAATAAAATAATATAGAATTTGTCTTTGAAAAACATAATTAATTTACTATCTTGTATTTACTAATTTCTTGAAATTCATTTAAGGGCGCTAAGCAAAATCTGCAACTACTAGAGAAAAAGACCAAATCAATGATGGCAATACGCAAGATTCGCTCCTTTGAAGAGGACTTTGACACGACCCTATTCTGCCAGCACGCCCTTGATATCTACGTAAAGTCTCACGAGGCACTAGTCTCTGGAGAAAAAGAAAAAATTCGGACAGTGGTCACAGAACGTGCATATCCAGAAGTGATGCATAACATTCGTCAAAAGACAATCCACTGGAAGTACGTTAAAGATATTGAACCTCCACGTATCGTCCATGCACGATGTACGGATATCGTAACTAAAGAGAATATCTTTGCTCAAGTTACGGTTCGGTTTCATACTAAGCAGATTTTAGCAATTTATGATAGATTTGGCAGATTGTTGCATGGGAGTGAAATTTTAGCTAAGGATGTGATGGAATATGTTGTTTTCGAGAAGCATTTGGCAAACGAATATGGCGTTTGGCGTGTTCACGATAAAATTATACCGGATTGGATGCCTCCCAATGAGCCGTCATCACTAACTTTTAGGAAGATTTCGCTGGAGCAGAACAAAGAGGTTAAGGAGATCGTTGTAGGGACCGATAGTAAGGAAGGAGATGCTGTACCGAAAGTAGTTACAACGTAAGAGGTATAATGCAGATGTATGTGTTGACGAGTTGGTTGTAATTTGAATAAAATTTTGAATAAAAATGGTGTTATGTTTTACCTGCAGTTAGAGTTTTCTTGGATATTTTTTAAATTTCTGACATGAAAAAAGAAGATTAAATAAATCCAATGACTATCAATACTTTTTATAGACTACTAAACAAGGTATAACTTAAATTAATAAATACGTTTATATTTTTTATTCCAGCTAAATTAAGACTGCTTACACACGTAGACGCTGTATGCGAGACGCGCGCGTCTGAGATTCAGCTAATGCATGTGTTCAAATAGAGCCACGCGCGACGGATACAGCGTAGCGATACGGAATTTTTGAATTTCAACTTTTCAGCAGCCGGCTGCGGAATCCGTGACGGGATACCGATTTTACAATGCTGTATATGGAGCTGTTCAGACGCGCATACTACCGCGCAAAGTTTTCAATCATAGCTTAGGCGTGTAGCGATGGGGTAGGTTTAGGCAGTGAATTTGTCATATATTTTTTATGAAAAACCAGTGTAGCAACATTTGTGAAAGAAATATCACCTAAATTATTTAGTAAAACATACTGATGTGTTGGATCGTGAGTGACCTATACTGCAGAATTGTCCAATTTTGTTGTGCGGTTCTGTCAAACTGCAGTGGCGAGCTTTACAATAGAGCGGTTTATCTTCAATAATGAAAAATTTATAAGCTTGGTGGAACCCATAACCTGCATGTGGAATACCGGCGACAGCAATTATTACTTAAATAAATACAAGAAACAGCAGTGCTGGGTAGCCATATTTAGAGAAATGTGCGATAACCACATGGTTCTCCTTTTGCGATTTTTCCTTGTAATCCGCTAAAACATTATACACTCCTCTACAGGAGGCACCCTAAAATCAGCTCCGAAGAAGGCTTTTCTACATGTGTCATGATTACATCCAGACACCAAAACAGAAGAACTGGAAGGATACTTAAAAGAAACTTTTCCGGAGGTAATCATAGAAAAAATGACCACAAAATTTCAACATTATTGATCATTTAAGGTAACAATAGACTTACCTCATCTTGAAAAAGCATTAAACAACAACATTTGGCCTTATGGCACTTATGTAACTAGGTTTTTTCACCGAAAACCAATGACCACCGATTTGACATAACCATACCAAAAATCTGTAACGCAACATCAGAAAACGTGCTTCCAGTACTATCACTCAATATATGTGGGCTAAGCAACAAGGTAGAAGCCCTGGAAGAGACTGCAAACGAGTATCTGTGCGACATTCTATGCCTACCGGAGCACTTTTTACATGCAAACAATGTGCATACCTTCAGGGTTTATTCCTATCGGCTGGCAGCATTTTTTGCTCGAACTATATACATCCGTGGAGGAGTATCAATCTACTGCAAAAAGAATATACATTATAGAGTGATCAAGGAGATATCTGATCAGTCTGTGGAAAAATGTTTCGAAGTGTGTGGAGTATTTCTGGAAGCCTTCAATACCATTGTGATGTGTATATACCGCTCGCCGGTGGGAAATGTCTTAGCATTCATTAACGGCCTAAACGACGTGTTGACGCATCTCCTACAGACGTTAGACCGATCTACTAAACTCATTGTTGCTGGAGACTACAATATCGACATATCTACGCAGAGCATTGATCAGGGTCTTATAAATACAATGAGGGCCTTTGGACTAGTCCACACCTTCAATGTCTTCACCAGGGTTACAACTACCACAGCATCTACAATTGATAATATATTCACCAACTATCAGACATGGTCAAACAAATTAATAAATCCGAATATATCTGACCACTACGGCCTGATTCTCGAGATAGCTGCGTCTGCACGCTTGAGTAAAGCACATTGTACATCTCAACCGACAGTAAGTAGACCATTAACACGCGAGGGCTTAAAGCTGTTTCACAACCTCCTAAAGCATGAAGAGTGGTTTGAAATGAAACTACAAACAAATGCGGAGGATAAATTTGCATCTTTCTTCAACACATTTATGAACCATGTTGAGGAAGCTTTCCCCTTAAGAAAATAGAAATTCAAACAAATAAAAAACCGATATCAAGTTATCTTTTGAAGGATTGCAAATCAAAGAAACTTTGAACCTCATACAAGCAACATACATCCAACAAGGTGGGGAAGATCTCAAAAGAATATTCAAAAGTTACCAAAAATTTGACTTGAACTACTTACAACAACAAAAGCGCATAAATTATCAACAACAACTTAGCTACGCTAAAAACAGAACAGTATCTATGTGGAAAATCATTAAGAAAGAAACTTCAGCTGAATCGCCTACACTTGATTGCCTTCCACCAAGTGAGACCTTAAACCAGTATTTCCGAGATGCTCCTGATCTTCTGAAAAATCTGCCTGCCTCTCCTCATGTGACACCCTCACGCAACGTGCACCAGTCCATGTATCTCAGCCCCATGACTCCGGCGGAGATGGAACAAATAATTAAGCAAATTAAGCCAAAACTTACCCTTGATATATACAATCGCAGCACGAGGATTGTGACATTGGAACCAAAACTGCTGTCGGGACCTTTGACTGAGGTACTAAATAGTTGTTTCTGCGAGGGTGTGGCGCCAAAAGGAATGAAGGTTGTAAAAATAGTACCTATATATAAGAAGGGAGATCCAAGCAAGCCCTCTAACTATCGCCCAATATCCATCCTTCCAGCCTTCTCAAAGATTTTGGAAGCAGCTGTCCTAAGAAGAACTACATCCTTCATTGACAAAGAAGAGATTATGTGCAAACAGCAATATGGATTCCAGAAGGGAAAGTCTACAACTGATGGTCTGCAACACTTACTGCATTTCATCTGGGAGATCATGGATAAGGGGCTAGACGCTGTCACCATATTATGTGATTTGTCGAAAGCTTTCGACTTCGTGGACAGATTCCGCCTGTTGAACAAACTGGGAGCCTACGGAATAAGAGGCATACCGCTGCAGCTGCTCCACTCGTACTTCCAAGACCGTAAACAGGCTGTCTGTACCAAAGACGGTTTAAGCTCTGTTACAACCACCAACCACGGACTAGCACAGGGATCCCTTATCGGACCTTTATTATTCTGCATTTATATAAATGATCACCCGGAAGGCATGTCAGCTCACACAACCCTAACATGTCAAGAAGATTGCCTGCAACTACTGATTGTAAAGATCAATTCTATACTTCAGGAAGCAAAAGCGTGGTTTACAGAAAACAAACTAGTTTTAAATGAAGAAAAGACAAAGATCATCTACTTTTCCACTAAAAGACATACAAACCAACCGGTGCCTGTCGACATGCCAAGCTTCTCGGATTAGTGCTTGATACTAGGCTTACATGGAAACCACCGAACCGCACACCGAACAACTAATGCCAAAACTTGCGGCGGCGACATATGCCATCCGGAGATTGAAGCAAATTGTTGGAGTGGAGGCAGCCCTGATGGCATACCACTCGGCGTTTCGTAGTCGCATGGCGTATGGTCTGCTGCTCTGGGGAAACTCTGCACATGCGAACACTATAGTTACACTCCAGAAGAAGGCTGTGAGAGCTATCGCCACAGTAAGTCAACAATCAACCTGCAGACCCATATACAGAAAATATTCCATCCTAACGTTGCCATCTGAGTACATCTTCCTCGCTCTCTTACATGCCCGGGAACACCTAAGTAATAACAAAACACGAGTCCAGATGACAGGAGCAAATCTTCGTCGTGGAGATCGAGTGACCATTCCATTCCATCGAACCCATACTTCAGCAGCGCAACACCTCCATCTGCTGAACCTATTGCCTGCCACCTGGATATCTAAACCGTTACAGAAATTTAAGCGTGACCTTAGAATATGGGTTATAAATGAATGTTTTTATGCTGTGAATGAATATGTAGAAGCTGTCAGAAACTTAAACTAATTTACTATATTTTGACTTTTCACATTATGCTCGGGTACATTTGCAATACATATGTAATCATTAGCATTATTGTTGAATAAAGATTATTATTATTATTATTACATTCATGTTTATCCCGCACGGCACTAGTCGCAAATGACACAAAACAGCTGTCATCAAATATGGACGCTTCGCATACAGTATCCAACAGTATTTGCGTCGTATCTCATCCGAACTCCGTATCCCGGATACTGAATTTTGCATACAGCGTCTACGTGTGTACGCAGTCTAAATTCCATCATCTATATATACAGTGGGCAAACAAAACTACAAATTTTGAATATTTAAACATCATTCAACAACATTATAATATATATATAGGAGAAAGGTATTTGTCGGGCAATTCCGTCATACGAAGATCGAAGAAGCAACCGTAGACACGTGTTTCGGACTATTAGTCCTCATCAGTACGGTTACACGTGTCTACGGTTGCTTCTTCGATCTTCGTATGACGGAATTGCCCGACAAATACCTTTCTCCTTTATATCTCACCGTCGATTAACCAGGTTTCATATATATATATAATGGAGAAAGGTATTTGTCGAAAAAAAAAAACTTCCCAAGGCTAACCTTGGGAAGTTGAGTCAGATGTTCTGTAACAACGGCTACCCAAAATCATTAGTTCATAAACTCATATATAACACCCCCTTTCATGAGTATGCCACGGATGACGGTTGTGGTGCGCCCCTTGTAAGATACAAGAAACTGACGCTTATTAGCGATTTGTCCAATAAAGTTAGTTAATATCTTTAAAAACGACGGTTTTCGTGTTGTCTTGAGCAACAAAAAAACTATTGGCGGCATCTTTTCGAACACCAAAGACAAAACACCTCTGCCATTGCAATCAAATGTCATTTATTGCATACCTTGTGGGGGCTGTGCGTTGAAATATTACGGCCAAACTAGCCAATGGCTAAAGTCATGTTTAGCATTGCATAAGAGCGATACTAAATTAAAGAAAAAGAACTGCGCAGTTGCTTTGCACGGGGCTAACAGCAACCACGTCATACATTGGGAACGAACGGAGGTTATTGCTCGAGAAAACAACTACAGATCGAGACTGTTTTTAGAAATGTTTCATATCCAGCGTAATATCTCTGACTGTTTAAACTTTAAATCAGACACCAGTCAGCTGAGTAGTATTTATTCTTTTCTTATTAATTATAATTTTAAATAAATAAAAATTCACGCGAGTTGGTTTGTTCTGATGTTGGTGGCCCAGCGGACTTCGGAGTAATGTTGATTCGCTGAATGCTTCACGTCTGTTGTTCTTAGCTGCTCTCTGTAAGAATGGCCGCATGTGCGGTGTACATAGTTGTTTGGATTGTTGTAGTGTGATTGTTTAAGTATTTTACCCGGTGACCGTGTTAACATGTATTGCGGTGGGCCTCTTCGTTTATGCAGATGATTCCTTTGCCTAGGCCGACTTCTCAGAACTCTATTTGTAAGTTTGTTCATTTATCTATGTTCATTACTGTTAGAAGTTAGGATTTTTGTATATTGTAGCCTGTTCTTGAGGAAGCTTTAATATAAAGCGAAAATTTGAACTAAGTAAAAAGGAGTTTCCTTCATTTCGCCCTAGGACCTAAAATTCCCAAGATTTAATTACTTTCTTATACATATATACAATATACATAAATATATATATATATATATATATATATATATATATATATATATATATATATATATATATATATATATATATATATATATATATATATATATATATATGTGATATTGTGGGAAATATGGTCAGTTGGGCGATATAAAGGAAACTCCTTTAGTCTGCGTTCAAATTTTCGTCTTTTTAAAGACTTCTTCAGGAACAAGCTAATAAGAACAAAACACAGGCTTCAGTCAGAGTAGAGGTCTACACATTTATAAATAGTGAACAAACATAGTTTCTACTTACACACAGAGTAGGACAAAAGCCTGCTAGGAGAACTCGACAAAATCATTGGCAACACATCAACGCACCCGTCTGAATAACACATTTGTAAACAATGAGAACGATGTAACACACGATAAACAAATTAAAACCTCGAAGACACATGTCCTCTGCATGAATGACAACGGGTTGTGAGAAACCAGTCAAAGCAAAAACGAAACACATCAACTTTGAGCGATAGGGTCACCAACATTAATACCAACCGCGTCGTGTGAGTTCTTGAAGTCATGGTTAATTAAAAAGGAGTAAATGGTGCTTAATTTACTTGTGTCGGTTTTAAAATTTAGGCAAATGTTTCTATTAGATTGAATGTAATACATTTCTAGAAAAAGTCTGGATTTGTAATTATTTTCCGTGGTTATAATTTCAGTTTCGGCCCACTTCATTACATGGTTGCAGTCAATGGCATGTTGTGCTACTGCACAATTTTTCCTCCGTAATTTTGTGTCACCTTTGTGTAAGGAAATACGCGACTTGGGCAATTGACTGGTCTGACCATTGTATTTCAGGGAGCACCCACCGCAAGGAATGCAATAAATAACATTTGACTTTAATAATTGAGGGGTTTGGTCTTTGACGTTTGAAAAAATACTACTAATACACTTTTTATCACTGACAACAACACGAAACTCCTCATTTCTGAATAAACCAGGGAGGATTTTCGTGTTGTTGTCAGTGATAAAAAGTGTATTAATAGTATTTTTTCAAACGTCAAAGACCAAACCCCTCTATTATTAAAGTCAAATGTTATTTATTGTATTCCTTGCGGTGGGTGCTCCCTGAAATACTATGGTCATACCAGTCAATGGCCCAAGTCGCGTATTTCCTTACACAAAAGTCACACAAAATTACGGAGGAAAAATTGTGCAGTAGCACAACATGCCATTGACTGCAACCATGTAATGAAGTGGGCCGAAACTGAAATTATAACCACGGAAAATAATTACAAATCCAGACTTTTTCTAGAAATGTATTACATTCAATCTAATAGAAACATTTGCCTAAATTTCAACTCCGACACAAGTAAATTAAGCAACATTTACTCCTTTTTAATTAACCATAACTTCAAGAACTCACACGACGCGGTTGGTATTAATGTTGGTGACCCTATCGCCCAAAGTTGATGTGTTTCGTTTTTGCTTTGACTGGTTTCTCACAACCTGTTGTCATTCGTGCAGAGGACATGTGTCTTCGAGGTTTTAATTTGTTTATCGTGTGTTACATCGTTCTCATTGTTTATAAATGTGTTATTCAGACGGGTGCGTTGATGTGTTGCCAATGATTTTGTCGAGTTCTCCTAGCAGGCTTTTGTCCTACTCAGTGTGTAAGTAGAAACTATGTTTGTTCACTATTTATAAGTGTGTAGACCTCTACTCTGACTGAAGCCTGTGTTTTGTTCTTATTAGCTTATTCCTGAAGAAGTCTTTAATAGAGACGAAAATTTGAACGCAGACTAAAGGAGTTTCCTTTATATCGCCCAACTGACCATATTTCCCACAATATCACATATGTTTTGATTCCAAACTAAGCTGGTCGTTACTTCCATTCAACTATATATATATATATAAATTTGAAAATAGTTAATACAACATGGCGGTAACTATTTTCAAATTTTCATATCAATATATGCAGGTTTCTGCGAGAATTAACATCCATTATATATATTATAATGTTGTTGAATGATGTTTAAATATTCAAAATTTGTAGTCTTTTTTGCCCACTGTATATATAGATGATGGAATTTAGACTGCGTACACACGTAGACGCTGTATGCAAAATTCAGTATCCGGGATACGGAATTCGGATGAGATGCGACGCAAATACCGAGACAGTTAGCAACACCGTGATCATGTATTTTTTGTTTTCTTTTTCTCGGTATTGTTGTAAAACTTCATCAGGAACAAGCTAATTAAATACAACAAAGGCTAAGTTAGTAAAACATCAAAATTACAGATAGAGAACACAAAATTTTCTACTTACAATTAGAGTTATAAAAGTCTGCCTGGAGAGAACATTGTCGGACAAATCATGTCGCCTTACATCAATAAAACAATTGGACGAAACGCTTAACTAAACGGGCACAAATAACCACCAACAAATAAGCTTTGAGGTCGACACATGTCTTCCTAACACAAGAATAAAAACTGGCTCAATGGCAACGTCCGAACGGAATACAACGAACAAGAATAACATTTAACCATCAGAGCTACCAACACTACCACCAACCTACTCGCGTGAAAATTTTAAATTATTATTGATTAAGAACGAATAAATATTACTAAGTTGACTAGTATCCGATTTAAAGTTTAAACTATTCCGAATGTTAACCTGAATATGATACATTTCCAAAAACAGTCTACATTTATAGTTACTTTCAACTGCAACAATTTTGGTGTCATACCACTTCATAGTATGGTCCATATCAAACGCGTGTTGAGCAACCGCACAGTTCTTTTTGCCCAATCTCAAATCACTTTTGTGCAAAGCTAACCGAGATTTGAGCCATTGACTAGTTGGACCATAGTGTTTCATCGGACAGCTACCACACTGTATGCTATAAATTACATTAGATTTTAGAAAGTGAGGGGTTTTGTCTTTGATATCCGAGAAAATACCACCAATAGTCTTTTTATTACTGACCACTATACGGAAATCATCATTCCTCGTATCCTAGTTTTAATTTTTAACAGTTGGTGGCGAAAATTTTATCTAGCGAAACACAAAAGCTTTTATTTCTTTCTCGATAACGGTGGTAAATACGAAAAAACTACAAGAGATTAAAATGCTGTAGAACACAACAAAAAATGCGTTTTTGTATTTTAGAATCCACCACCAGCGCACCGAAAAAAAGTTCATGGGGAGAAAAGGGGGCATGACCCCTGAAAAAATATCTCCCTGCAGATTCTTAAAACCATTTGGTATGCCCAATGATGTAAGTCCTACAGCGTAACCCATATTCCTCTCAAAAGTATCTCAAAAACTACAAGACCTATAAAGAAAAAATTAAAAAAAACTTGAAATTTCAACACCCTGTAGATCGGCAACGAAGCGTTTGCGGACCTATGTTTATATGAATTTGTAGTCACTAAATAAGCCAAAGAATTACCCCTTTTCGTATTTACATGATATTTAGGAACACCTGTATATATACAGGGCTGTCCCAGCGAAGCGGCAAAGTACGTTAATGGCCTTAAGGAATTGACGTACACATTTCTTTCATATATTCATTATTTATTCATTATTTATTTATTATTTATTTATTATTTATTTATTATTTATTTATTATTTATTTATTATTTATTTATTATTTATTTATTATTTATTTATTATTTATTTATTATTTATTTATTATTTATTTATTATTTATTTATTATTTATTTATTATTTATTTATTATTTATTTATTATTTATTTATTATTTATTTATTATTTATTTATTATTTATTTATTATTTATTTATTATTTATTTATTATTTATTTATTATTTATTTATTATTTATTTATTATTTATTTATTATTTATTTATTATTTATTTATTATTTATTTATTATTTATTTATTATTTATTTATTATTTATTTATTATTTATTTATTATTTATTTATTATTTATTTATTATTTATTTATTATTTATTTATTATTTATTTATTATTTATTTATTATTTATTTATTATTTATTTATTATTTATTTATTATTTATTTATTATTTATTTATTATTTATTTATTATTTATTTATTATTTATTTATTATTTATTTATTATTTATTTATTATTTATTTATTATTTATTTATTATTTATTTATTATTTATTTATTATTTATTTATTATTTATTTATTATTTATTTATTATTTATTTATTATTTATTTATTATTTATTTATTATTTATTTATTATTTATTTATTATTTATTTATTATTTATTTATTATTTATTTATTATTTATTTATTATTTATTTATTATTTATTTATTATTTATTTATTATTTATTTATTATTTATTTATTATTTATTTATTATTTATTTATTATTTATTTATTATTTATTTATTATTTATTTATTATTTATTTATTATTTATTTATTATTTATTTATTATTTATTTATTATTTATTTATTATTTATTTATTATTTATTTATTATTTATTTATTATTTATTTATTATTTATTTATTATTTATTTATTATTTATTTATTATTTATTTATTATTTATTTATTATTTATTTATTATTTATTTATTATTTATTTATTATTTATTTATTATTTATTTATTATTTATTTATTATTTATTTATTATTTATTTATTATTTATTTATTATTTATTTATTATTTATTTATTATTTATTTATTATTTATTTATTATTTATTTATTATTTATTTATTATTTATTTATTATTTATTTATTATTTATTTATTATTTATTTATTATTTATTTATTATTTATTTATTATTTATTTATTATTTATTTATTATTTATTTATTATTTATTTATTATTTATTTATTATTTATTTATTATTTATTTATTATTTATTTATTATTTATTTATTATTTATTTATTATTTATTTATTATTTATTTATTATTTATTTATTATTTATTTATTATTTATTTATTATTTATTTATTATTTATTTATTATTTATTTATTATTTATTTATTATTTATTTATTATTTATTTATTATTTATTTATTATTTATTTATTATTTATTTATTATTTATTTATTATTTATTTATTATTTATTTATTATTTATTTATTATTTATTTATTATTTATTTATTATTTATTTATTATTTATTTATTATTTATTTATTATTTATTTATTATTTATTTATTATTTATTTATTATTTATTTATTATTTATTTATTATTTATTTATTATTTATTTATTATTTATTTATTATTTATTTATTATTTATTTATTATTTATTTATTATTTATTTATTATTTATTTATTATTTATTTATTATTTATTTATTATTTATTTATTATTTATTTATTATTTATTTATTATTTATTTATTATTTATTTATTATTTATTTATTATTTATTTATTATTTATTTATTATTTATTTATTATTTATTTATTATTTATTTATTATTTATTTATTATTTATTTATTATTTATTTATTATTTATTTATTATTTATTTATTATTTATTTATTATTTATTTATTATTTATTTATTATTTATTTATTATTTATTTATTATTTATTTATTATTTATTTATTTATTTATTTATTATTTATTTATTATTTATTTATTATTTATTTATTATTTATTTATTATTTATTTATTATTTATTTATTATTTATTATTATTTATTTATTATTTATTTATTATTTATTTATTATTTATTTATTATTTATTTATTATTTATTTATTATTTATTTATTATTTATTTATTATTTATTTATTATTTATTTATTATTTATTTATTATTTATTTATTATTTATTTATTATTTATTTATTATTTATTTATTATTTATTTATTATTTATTTATTATTTATTTATTATTTATTTATTATTTATTTATTATTTATTTATTATTTATTTATTATTTATTTATTATTTATTTATTATTTATTTATTATTTATTTATTATTTATTTATTATTTATTTATTATTTATTTATTATTTATTTATTATTTATTTATTATTTATTTATTATTTATTTATTATTTATTTATTATTTATTTATTATTTATTTATTATTTATTTATTATTTATTTATTATTTATTTATTATTTATTTATTATTTATTTATTATTTATTTATTATTTATTTATTATTTATTTATTATTTATTTATTATTTATTTATTATTTATTTATTATTTTATTTATTATTTATTTATTATTTATTTATTATTTATTTATTATTTATTTATTATTTATTTATTATTTATTTATTATTTATTTATTATTTATTTATTATTTATTTATTATTTATTTATTATTTATTTATTATTTATTTATTATTTATTTATTATTTATTTATTATTTATTTATTATTTATTTATTATTTATTTATTATTTATTTATTATTTATTTATTATTTATTTATTATTTATTTATTATTTATTTATTATTTATTTATTATTTATTTATTATTTATTTATTATTTATTTATTATTTATTTATTATTTATTTATTATTTATTTATTATTTATTTATTATTTATTTATTATTTATTTATTATTTATTTATTATTTATTTATTATTTATTTATTATTTATTTATTATTTATTTATTATTTATTTATTATTTATTTATTATTTATTTATTATTTATTTATTATTTATTTATTATTTATTTATTATTTATTTATTATTTATTTATTATTTATTTATTATTTATTTATTATTTATTTATTATTTATTTATTATTTATTTATTATTTATTTATTATTTATTTATTATTTATTTATTATTTATTTATTATTTATTTATTATTTATTTATTATTTATTTATTATTTATTTATTATTTATTTATTATTTATTTATTATTTATTTATTATTTATTTATTATTTATTTATTATTTATTTATTATTTATTTATTATTTATTTATTATTTATTTATTATTTAT
>OZ014507.1:46460009-46465009 GCA_963966075.1 Aphodius sticticus | reverse complement strand
TTATTTATTATTTATTTATTATTTATTTATTATTTATTTATTATTTATTTATTATTTATTTATTATTTATTTATTATTTATTTATTATTTATTATTTATTTATTATTTATTTATTATTTATTTATTATTTATTTATTATTTATTTATTATTTATTTATTATTTATTTATTATTTATTTATTATTTATTTATTATTTATTTATTATTTATTTATTATTTATTTATTATTTATTTATTATTTATTTATTATTTATTTATTATTTATTTATTATTTATTTATTATTTATTTATTATTTATTTATTATTTATTTATTATTTATTTATTATTTATTTATTATTTATTTATTATTTATTATTATTTATTTATTATTTATTTATTATTTATTTATTATTTATTTATTATTTATTTATTATTTATTTATTATTTATTTATTATTTATTTATTATTTATTTATTATTTATTTATTATTTATTTATTATTTATTTATTATTTATTTATTATTTATTTATTATTTATTTATTATTTATTTATTATTTATTTATTATTTATTTATTATTTATTTATTATTTATTTATTATTTATTTATTATTTATTTATTATTTATTTATTATTTATTTATTATTTATTTATTATTTATTTATTATTTATTTATTATTTATTTATTATTTATTTATTATTTATTTATTATTTATTTATTATTTATTTATTATTTATTTATTATTTATTTATTATTTATTTATTATTTATTTATTATTTATTTATTATTTATTATTTATTTATTATTTATTTATTATTTATTTATTATTTATTTATTATTTATTTATTATTTATTTATTATTTATTTATTATTTATTTATTATTTATTTATTATTTATTTATTATTTATTTATTTATATTTATTTATTATTTATTTATTATTTATTTATTATTTATTTATTATTTATTTATTTATTTATTATTTATTATTATTATTTATTTATTATTTATTATTTATTATTTATTATTTATTATTTATTATTTATTATTTATTTATTTATTATTTATTATTTATTATTTATTATTTATTATTTATTATTTATTATTTATTATTTATTATTTATTATTTATTATTTATTATTTATTATTTATTTATTATTTATTATTTATTATTTATTATTTATTATTTATTATTTATTTATTATTTATTATTTATTATTTATTATTTATTTATTATTTATTTATTATTTATTTATTATTTATTTATTATTTATTTATTATTTATTTATTATTTATTTATTATTTATTTATTATTTATTTATTATTTATTTATTTATTTATTTATTATTTATTTATTATTTATTTTATTATTTATTTATTATTTATTTATTATTTATTTATTATTTATTTATTATTTATTTATTATTTATTTATTATTTATTTATTATTTATTTATTATTATTTATTATTTATTTATTATTTATTTATTATTTATTTATTATTTATTTATTATTTATTTATTATTTATTTATTATTTATTTATTATTTATTTATTATTTATTTATTATTTATTTATTATTTATTTATTATTTATTTATTATTTATTTATTATTTATTTATTATTTATTTATTATTTATTTATTATTTATTTATTATTTATTTATTATTTATTTATTATTTATTTATTATTTATTTATTATTTATTTATTATTTATTTATTATTTATTTATTATTTATTTATTATTTATTTATTATTTATTTATTATTTATTTATTATTTATTTATTATTTATTTATTATTTATTTATTATTTATTTATTATTTATTTATTATTTATTTATTATTTATTTATTATTTATTTATTATTTATTTATTATTTATTTATTATTTATTTATTATTTATTTATTATTTATTTATTATTTATTTATTATTTATTTATTATTTATTTATTATTTATTTATTATTTATTTATTATTTATTTATTATTTATTTATTATTTATTTATTATTTATTTATTATTTATTTATTATTTATTTATTATTTATTTATTATTTATTTATTATTTATTTATTTATTTATTTATTATTTATTTATTATTTATTTATTATTTATTTATTATTTATTTATTATTTATTTATTATTTATTTATTATTTATTTATTATTTATTTATTATTTATTTATTATTTATTTATTATTTATTTATTATTTATTTATTATTTATTTATTATTTATTATTTATTTATTATTTATTTATTATTTATTTATTATTTATTTATTATTTATTTATTATTTATTTATTATTTATTTATTATTTATTTATTATTTATTTATTTATTTATTTATTATTTATTTATTTATTTATTTATTATTTATTTATTATTTATTTATTATTTATTTATTATTTATTTATTATTTATTTATTATTTATTTATTATTTATTTATTATTTATTTATTATTTATTTATTATTTATTTATTATTTATTTATTATTTATTTATTATTTATTTATTATTTATTTATTATTTATTTATTATTTATTTATTATTTATTTATTATTTATTTATTATTTATTTATTATTTATTTATTATTTATTTATTATTTATTTATTATTTATTTATTATTTATTTATTATTTATTTATTATTTATTTATTATTTATTTATTTATTTATTTATTATTTATTTATTATTTATTTATTATTTATTTATTATTTATTTATTATTTATTTATTATTTATTTATTATTTATTTATTATTTATTTATTATTTATTTATTATTTATTTATTATTTATTTATTATTTATTTATTATTTATTTATTATTTATTTATTATTTATTTATTATTTATTTATTATTTATTTATTATTTATTTATTATTTATTTATTATTTATTTATTATTTATTTATTATTTATTTATTATTTATTTATTATTTATTTATTATTTATTTATTATTTATTTATTATTTATTTATTATTTATTTATTATTTATTTATTATTTATTTATTATTTATTTATTATTTATTTATTATTTATTTATTATTTATTTATTATTTATTTATTATTATTTATTATTTATTTATTATTTATTTATTATTTATTTATTATTTATTTATTATTTATTTATTATTTATTTATTATTTATTTATTATTTATTTATTATTTATTTATTTATTTATTTATTATTTATTTATTATTTATTTATTATTTATTTATTATTTATTTATTATTTATTTATTTATTTATTTATTATTTATTTATTATTTATTTATTATTTATTTATTATTTATTTATTATTTATTTATTATTTATTTATTATTTATTTATTATTTATTTATTATTTATTTATTATTTATTTATTATTTATTTATTATTTATTTATTATTTATTTATTATTTATTTATTATTTATTTATTATTTATTTATTATTTATTTATTATTTATTTATTATTTATTTATTATTTATTTATTATTTATTTATTATTTATTTATTATTTATTTATTATTTATTTATTATTTATTTATTATTTATTTATTATTTATTTATTATTTATTTATTATTTATTTATTATTTATTTATTATTTATTTATTATTTATTTATTATTTATTTATTATTTATTTATTATTTATTTATTATTTATTTATTATTTATTTATTATTTATTTATTATTTATTTATTATTTATTTATTATTTATTTATTATTTATTTATTATTTATTTATTATTTATTTATTATTTATTTATTATTTATTTATTATTTATTTATTATTTATTTATTATTTATTTATTATTTATTTATTATTTATTTATTATTTATTTATTATTTATTTATTATTTATTTATTATTTATTTATTATTTATTTATTATTTATTTATTATTTATTTATTATTTATTTATTATTTATTTATTATTTATTTATTATTTATTTATTATTTATTTATTATTTATTTATTATTTATTTATTATTTATTTATTATTTATTTATTATTTATTTATTATTTATTTATTATTTATTTATTATTTATTTATTATTTATTTATTATTTATTTATTTATTTATTTATTATTTATTTATTATTTATTTATTATTTATTTATTATTTATTTATTATTTATTTATTATTTATTTATTATTTATTTATTATTTATTTATTATTTATTTATTTATTTATTTATTATTTATTTATTATTTATTTATTATTTATTTATTATTTATTTATTATTTATTTATTATTTATTTATTATTTATTTATTATTTATTTATTATTTATTTATTATTTATTTATTAATTATTTATTATTTATTTATTTATTTATTTATTATTTATTTATTATTTATTTATTATTATTTATTATTATTTATTTAATTATTTATTATTTTTTTATTATTTATTTATTATTTATTTATTATTTATTTATTTATTTATTTATTATTTATTTATTATTTATTTATTATTTATTTATTATTTATTTATTATTTATTTATTATTTATTTATTATTTATTTATTATTTATTTATTATTTATTTATTATTTATTTATTATTTATTTATTATTTATTTATTATTTATTTATTATTTATTTATTATTTATTTATTATTTATTTATTATTTTTTTATTATTTATTTATTATTTATTTATTATTTATTTATTATTTATTTATTATTTATTTATTATTTATTTATTATTTATTTATTATTTATTTATTATTTATTTATTATTTATTTATTTATTTATTTATTATTTATTTATTATTTATTTATTATTTATTTATTATTTATTTATTATTTATTTATTATTTATTTATTATTTATTTATTATTTATTTATTATTTATTTATTATTTATTTATTATTTATTTATTATTTATTTATTATTATTTATTATTTATTTATTATTTATTTATTATTTATTTATTTATTTATTTATTATTTATTTATTATTTATTTATTATTTATTTATTATTTATTTATTATTTATTTATTATTTATTTATTATTTATTTATATTTATTTATTATTTATTTATT
>OZ014507.1:46453426-46458426 GCA_963966075.1 Aphodius sticticus | reverse complement strand
AATAAATAATAAATAAATAATAAATAAATAAAAATAAATAATAAATAAATAATAAATAAATAATAAATAAATAATAAATAAATAATAAATAAATAATAAATAAATAATAAATAAATAATAAATAAATAATAAATAAATAATAAATAAATAATTAAATAAATAATAAATAAATAAATAAATAAATATAAATAAATAATAAATAAATAATAAATAAATAATAATAAATAATAAATAAATAATAAATAAATAATAAATAATAATAAATAAATTAATAAATAAATAATAAATAAATAATAAATAAATAATAAATAAATAATAATAAATAATAAATAAATAATAAATAAATAATAAATAAATAATAAATAAATAATAAATAAATAATAAATAAATAATAAATAATAATAAAATAAATAATAAATAAATAATAAATAAATAATAAATAAATAATAAATAAATAATAAATAAATAATAAATAAATAATAAATAAATAATATAATAAATAATAAATAAATAATAAATAAATAATAAATAAATAATAAATAAATAATAAATAAATAATAAATAATAAATAAATAATAAATAAATAATAAATAAATAATAAATAATAATAAATAAATAATAAATAAATAATAAATAAATAATAAATAAATAATAAAATAAATATAAATAAATAATAAATAATAAATAAATAATATAATAAATAATAATAAATAATAAATAAATAATAAATAAATAATAAATAAATAATAAATAAAATAATAAATAAATAATAAATAAATAATAAATAAATAATAAATAAATAATAAATAAATAATAAATAAATAATAAATAAATAATAAATAAATAATAAATAAATAATAAATAAATAATAAATAAATAATAAATAATAATAATAAATAATAAATAAATAATAAATAAATAATAAATAAATAATAAATAAATAATAAATAAATAATAAATAAATAATAAATAATAATAAATAAATAATAAATAATAATAATTAAATAATAAATAAATAATAAATAAAATAAAATAAATAATAAATAAATAATAAATAAATATAAATAAATAATAAATAAATAATAAATAATAATAAATAAATAATAAATAAATAATAAATAAATAATAAATAAATAATAAATAAATAATAAATAAATAATAAATAAATAATAAATAAATAATAAATAAATAATAAATAAATAATAAATAAATAAATAAATAATAATAAATAAATAATAAATAAATAATAAATAAATAATAAATAAATAATAAATAAATAATAAATAAATAATAAATAAATAATAAATAAATAATAAATAAATAATAAATAAATAATAAATAAATAATAAATAATAATAAATAAATAAAAATAAATAAATAATAAATAATAAATAAATAATAAATAAATAATAATAAATAATAAATAAATAATAAATAATAATAAATAAATAATAAATAAATAATAAATAAATAATAAATAAATAATAAATAAATAAAAATAAATAATAAATAAATAATAAATAAATAATAATAAATAATAAATAAATAATAAATAAATAATAAATAAATAATAAATAAATAATAAATAAATAATAAATAAAATATTAAATAAATAATAAATAAATAATAAATAAATAATAAATAAATAATAAATAAATAATAAATAAATAATAAATAAATAATAAATAAATAATAAATAAATAATAAATAAATAATAAATAAATAATAAATAAATAATAAATAATAATAAATAAATAATAAATAAATAATAAATAAATAATAAATAAATAATAAATAAATAATAATAAATAATAAATAAATAATAAATAAATAATAAATAAATAATAAATAAATAAATAAATAAATAATAAATAAATAATAAATAAATAATAAATAAATAATAAATAATAATAAATAAAAATAATAAATAAATAATAAATAAATAATAAATAAATAATAAATAATAAATAAATAAATAATAATAATAAATAAATAAATATAAATAAATAATAAATAAATAATAAATAAATAATAAATAAATAATAAATAAATAAAATAAAATAAATAAAAAATAAATAATAAATAAATAATAAATAAATAATAAATAAATAATAAATAAATAATAAATAAATAATAAATAAATAATAAATAAATAATAAATAAATAATAAATAAATAAATAAATAAATAATAAATAAATAAATAAATAAATAATAAATAAATAATAAATAAATAATAAATAAATAATAAATAAATAATAAATAAATAATAAATAAATAATAAATAAATAATAAATAAATAATAAAATAAATAATAAATAAATAATAAATAAATAATAAATAAATAATAAATAAATAATAAATAAATAATAAATAAATAATAAATAAATAATAAATAAATAATAAATAAATAATAAATAAATAATAAATAAATAATAAATAAATAATAAATAAATAATAATAAATAATAAATAAATAATAAATAAATAATAAATAAATAATAAATAAATAATAAATAAATAATAAATAAATAATAAATAAATAATAAATAAATAATAAAATAATAAAAATAAATAATAAATAATAAATAAAATAAATAAATAAAAAATAAATAATAAATAATAATAAATAATAAATAAATAATAAATAAATAATAAATAAATAATAAATAAATAAATAAATAATAAATAATAAAATAAATAATAAATAAATAATAAATAAATAATAAATAAATAATAAATAAATAATAAATAAATAATAAATAAATAATAAATAAATAATAAATAAATAATAAATAAATAATAAATAAATAATAAATAAATAATAAATAAATAATAAATAAATAATAAATAAATAATAAATAAATAATAAATAAATAATAAATAAATAATAAATAAATAATAAATAAATAATAAATAAATAATAAATAAATAATAAATAAATAATAAATAAATAATAAATAAATAATAAATAAATAATAAATAAATAATAAATAATAAATAAATAATAAATAAATAAATAAATAAATAATAAATAAATAATAAATAAATAATAAATAAATAATAAATAAATAATAAATAAATAATAAATAAATAATAAATAATAATAAATAAATAATAAATAAATAATAAATAAATAATAAATAAATAATAAATAAATAATAAATAAATAATAAATAAATAATAAATAAATAATAAATAAATAATAAATAAATAATAAATAAATAATAAATAAATAATAAATAAATAATAAATAAATAATAAATAAATAATAAATAAATAATAAATAAATAATAAATAAATAATAAATAAATAATAAATAAATAATAATAAATAATAAATAAATAATAAATAAATAATAAATAAATAATAAATAAATAATAAATAAATAATAAATAAATAATAAATAAATAATAAATAAATAATAAATAAATAATAAATAAATAATAAATAAATAATAAATAAATAATAAATAAATAATAAATAAATAATAAATAAATAATAAATAAATAAATAAATAAATAATAAATAAATAATAAATAAATAATAAATAAATAATAAATAAATAATAAATAAATAATAAATAAATAATAAATAAATAATAAATAAATAATAAATAAATAATAAATAAATAATAAATAAATAATAAATAAATAATAAATAAATAATAAATAAATAATAAATAAATAATAAATAAATAATAAATAATAATAAATAAATAATAAATAAATAATAAATAAATAATAAATAAATAATAAATAAATAATAAATAATAAATAAATAATAAATAAATAATAAATAAATAATAAATAAATAATAAATAAATAATAAATAAATAATAAATAAATAATAAATAAATAATAAATAAATAATAAATAAATAATAAATAAATAATAAATAAATAATAAATAAATAATAAATAAATAATAAATAAATAATAAATAAATAATAAATAAATAATAAATAAATAATAAATAAATAATAAATAAATAATAAATAAATAATAAATAAATAATAAATAAATAATAAATAAATAATAAATAAATAATAAATAAATAATAAATAAATAATAAATAAATAATAAATAAATAATAAATAAATAATAAATAAATAATAAATAAATAATAAATAAATAATAAATAAATAATAAAATAAATAATAAATAAATAATAAATAAATAATAAATAAATAATAAATAAATAATAAATAAATAATAAATAAATAATAAATAAATAATAATAAATAATAAATAAATAATAAATAAATAATAAATAAATAATAAATAAATAATAAATAAATAATAAATAAATAATAAATAAATAATAAATAAATAATAAATAAATAATAAATAAATAATAAATAAATAATAAATAAATAATAAATAAATAATAAATAAATAATAAATAAATAATAAATAAATAATAAATAAATAATAAATAAATAAATAAATAATAATAAATAAATAATAAATAAATAATAAATAAATAATAAATAAATAATAAATAAATAATAAATAAATAATAAATAAATAATAAATAAATAATAAATAAATAATAAATAAATAATAAATAAATAATAAATAAATAAATAAATAATAAATAAATAATAAATAAATAATAAATAAATAATAAATAAATAATAAATAAATAATAAATAAATAATAAATAAATAATAAATAAATAAATAAATAAATAATAAATAAATAATAAATAAATAATAAATAAATAATAAATAAATAATAAATAAATAATAAATAAATAATAAATAAATAATAAATAAATAATAAATAAATAATAAATAAATAATAAATAAATAATAAATAAATAATAAATAAATAATAAATAAATAATAAATAAATAATAAATAAATAATAAATAAATAATAAATAAATAATAAATAAATAATAAATAAATAATAAATAAATAATAAATAAATAATAAATAAATAATAAATAAATAATAAATAAATAATAAATAAATAATAAATAAATAATAAATAAATAA
>OZ014507.1:46425926-46443426 GCA_963966075.1 Aphodius sticticus | reverse complement strand
TAGGATCATTGTTTACACAAAGGGACAAGTGACGAGATAGCTGATGCGGGTTAATAGGAAAGGAAGCGGAAGCACTTTAGGTTAAGAATGTAGATATACTAATTCGGCAAGGGACGAAATAACTCCATTTTTCATCAACGTAATTAAATAAATGAAACTTCGTTGCTGATGATTAATATTTATTTATTGATTTTTGGCATATCTAGATTTCGGGTGTCATCCCGTCTTCAGTGCCACGTCAATTCAACTAATCGGAACACATTTACGAACTTAATATCAGGACAGGTGGCTTTTACAATTCAGGGACACTCTTGCAGAATTTTCGTGGTGACAAACTTCGTGTTTGTTCACGAACGCTTGGTGAGGAGGTTCCTTTTTTAATGTTGAGAACAATATACAGATTTGATTGTTACACTGGTTAATAATGACGACAATACGGAAATATTATATCAGACGATGCAAATCACGATATATAATCATCAGCAACGAAGTTTCATTTAGTAGATATATTAGTTATCGGGTGAGTATATTTTTAAATATTTTTATAAGCTCCATTGCTTTTTCTCTAGAATGGCATATGTATCTCTGGAACGTAGAATGTTCATTTTAATTGTTGTTATTTTTGTTAAAAACAGAATATTTTATTTATTTTAGTTTATTATAATGTTTATTTTGATCATTACAGAATATTTTATTTGTTTTATTATATTATTATGTATTTTGTATTTATTTTATTCTATTATAATGTAGTTTGTATTTATTTTATTATATTATAATGTATTTTGTATTTATTTCATGATATTAATAAATAATACCCTAAAATGTTTCTTGTTTTATTCCAAAACTTATGTAATGTTTTATGGTTTTAAATTGTTTGTTTAGTACTAAACAAACAAAAATAGAATAAAATTTAAAGTAGTTATGTATGGTACGTATGTATACCACAGGTTTAAATTTCCCGCATTTTTGCCTCGAGCGCACCCTGACGGTAGGTTGCTCAGTTAATGTAAATCTATCTTTCTCTCTCTTTTCGTGTTGCGATATTTTAACGTGAAGTTAGCATTTCTTACTATACTCTATTTTCTTTGTCTTCCATCATAATTTGACAAGTGTTGACAACCGAATGTGTGTGCTAGCTGCGAAAATTTAAAAAAGTTTATCTCACCACCGTTTGCCAGCATTATTACTTGTTACCCCCCCAAAAGGTTGCGAGACGTGGGAATGAATATCTTGAAAATACCAACTACAGATAGAAAAGATAAATTAAATAGTACTGGCAATTTGTATGTTTTTTTGGAATCACTGTTCGCACGCGAAGGTTAGTACCTGCCATTTTAGGAACAATAATAGAACAGCTGTGCCTATAATATATGATAAATTCTTGATTTATGTGAATTATGGTTTTTGCAGTGTGCAGCACATATTGTAAATAAAACGAACTTGATACACCCAATTTATGCGACAGAATACCAAGTTTTTGTGATGTACTTTGAAATATAGCGCCTTATATAGACGGTATGTGTAGATTTTTTGTGGGAGGCGAGGATCCCGATATGTTATATTTCTATATCTTATGCTTGTTAATTTGTAGTTTGCAACTGATGACGAGAAATTATCTCGAAATCCGGATAATGCAAGAAACCTAAATATAGATTTTTCACTGGACTTTTGAAGTTTTTATCCTTTGACGTAATAAACGATCCATGGTCCGCTAAATTTCTGTCCAATGTTAGGAATATTGTGCGATTGGGCATTTCTATGAGAACAATAATAAACCTTTATCATATCACGCTTTTCGTTATTGGTAAACGGCATTTTACATCCACAATCAACCACAAATAAGGTTTATTT
Organism: Aphodius sticticus; assembly: GCA_963966075.1. Lineage (NCBI taxonomy): Eukaryota > Metazoa > Arthropoda > Insecta > Coleoptera > Scarabaeidae > Aphodius > Aphodius sticticus. The sequence goes on along the minus strand of OZ014507.1, from coordinate 46,441,575 downwards.
GGTTAAATGGTAAACCCAATGCTGAGCGCGCCGCTTGATCCAAGTGCATTTTGTTAACGTTGCTTGGCAACGAGTCCGACGGTCTGTACCCAAGCTCCAGTTAGGTACACTGAATATTTTTTGATTGTTACACCATTATTTAAAAAAATAATGCTATAGTCGAAATCACGAGTGCTGCAAATTACTCATCGCTTATAAGTGTATGAACCAAGATTTTTGCGTATCGCTCAGCTTGATTGTTGTGCATAGGCAACCGAACATAGATCACTGTAAATACGTTGCCTACCGAGGCGGATATTATAGAAATTAAATTAATATTGCTATTATCTTTACTAATTAAATAACCATCACCATAGATTTTTTATTAAGCGGCTTACCTTTCAACGAAAACATTTTTGCTAACATGCGGTCACGTTCAATATTTACGTTCAGTATTAGAGGTTAGAAACGTTAGAAATGTCATTCTAAGAAAAGACGTACTTTTTCGCTGGGCGCATTTAATTTCTACAGCAGATGTATCATAATGGGTGCGTTCTGCCAGTTTAAGCCGCTTAAGCGCTTGAACTCAGCAACCAATGGCCTTCGCGTTCATGTTGTTGCTGCCCAATAGCTGCCGTCCGCTGAGTTCAAGCGGTTAGCGCCTAAAGTGGCAGAACGCACGCACTCATTCTATTGCGTTCTAACCACAGAATTGTATAACAAACTAGAATGTGCAAAGGGCTGCGCGGCTGGATGAGTTATGGGCGCAGCCATGTTGGTGCTTTGTTGTGTTTACGGCTACAACTCAGTAGCGGCGCGCCTATGTCATAGGCGTATCACATGTAGGGGAATAATAAAACGAACAAATAAAACAGGAAGTGATGACGTGTTTCTAAAGTATTTATTTATATAAATTTATATAAAATTTCTAAAAATTAACAAAAAGAAAGTAAAAAGAACAAGATCTTACTGGTGTTTGAATAAAATAAACTTTGTCAATTCATGCCTAATTTTGTCCCCCTCGATTAACTCGCTTTGTTTCCGACACAAGTTAAAAAATCTTATGCGTAAGTAACATTTACAAATCGTTTTTATTAATAAAAATACATGATTACTTGCAAAATCAACGTCGTAATAATGATCACCAAGCGAAGGGAATACATTTTTATTATAAAACATTTGCCCAATGGTGTTCGCCAAAGTGTTAATATAAGCTGCTTCGCGAGGGATTTTATTATCAGTAATAATCAACTAAAAGTTTTACATACAAATTCCGGAAATTAGAGATATACTTGGGTAATTGCATAAATTTATACAACAGCTATTTTATTGAAAAATAAAACTATCGCTGTATAGTCGAGAATCCGAACCAACATAGCTATTTTATTATTTACCTGGGTGACTTTGCTGAAGTTGATGCATCTATCTTTTCAAAAAAACTTTTTATGTTTGATCTAGAATCATCTAATAATGATTTATCACGGTGTTTTATTAGTTCAGATGAGATGTTAACTGAAGGGTTTGCATCATGTTTTAACCTACTGTTCAAACCTCTCTCAAAACAATCCGCAGTAAAGTGATCAGAACAAATTCTTTTCAATTTAGGGTAATCCTGAGAATCATCTATGTTCAAACATCTTAACCAATTTTTATACCTATTTTTCGGAAATCTGTCAAATTGATTTTATTATAATATACATGTACTATGCACGCCAAAAAAAAGTCGTACACCTTGTAGCTTTGTAAATGGTTCTTTTATAACCTATACGCTGTCATTCTGACATTAGTCATAGGGATGAAAGGATGAAACATGCACCAGCTGTCAAGTTGACAAGCCAGACTTACATGATATCAAACTTAGCTGTACGACTTTTTTTTGGCGTGGATAGTACCTACACTTTAATTATTCCTTAAACTGCATTAATATGTACATATACTTATATATTGCTTTTTTCACGTTATTTGAAATACATAAGAACAGATAAATCTGTTAATACATTAAAGGCAATTTATTTTCAAATCTATAAATTCGTAATCCTTATCGATTTTCTCAGTTTTTGTTATTTTTACATACACGAAGTAATCATATTTAAATTTAATTTTGATTATTTTAATTAACAGCAACATTGGATTTAGGTTGTATATTATGCAGTTTAAAAAATAATTATTATAGATTCTCTCAAACATTATATTAATTTACTTACGCATGAAATGTTACATGATTGACTTGATTTTCATTACTGTTGTAGCAAATAATGCAACGCATGATGTCCCAACTCCCAACTGTATAACCGTATCACACGTCGTTTCAGATCACACTGTATATTCTCCGCTCTACCAAAACACCGCTGAGATCATAACAAACAATACGTGCGTGTACTTTATCTCTTTTGCGCTCCCCACAATATGTAAACAAAGACAACCGTCTCTCTCGCACCGGCTACATTAGGTGGGGGTCCACTGTGCATCCACAAAATCGTATGCGCAGTAGGTTCTTACGCGTTCTAGTATTTGTATGATTTCTGTGGTTCTAACACACGGCAATGTATAGGAATGAAATGTAGCGTATGAGGAAAATAACAGCAGAAATCGATGAGTAATTTGCAGCACTGGTGAATTCGACTATAACATGTTATACATTGCGGAAATGAGAAAAGAAATGACTATCGGAAACTGCCAAAATTCAACATGGCGCCCATAAGAAAAACAAAAGTTGACCATGGTTACGCCGCCATCTTTGGTGCTATTTCAAATTAAAAAATGACATTGCATTCCTTGTTAAAAAGTAGCTGTAGAATGTAGAAAAAATCAAAAACGATATATTAACATTTCGGTTTTTTTTTGCGGATATCTTTAAAATGAAAAATGATAGCCTAAATTTCTTTTCAGATAATTGACCAACACAAAAATACGAAACTTTGCCAATTTTAAATATGGCTCTATCTCCACTAATAAGCGAAATCCCCATGGTGAGCCTCGAAGTTGAATCACCCGGTATGCTTGGTGTACATATAACATCGTTCATATCTCCATTCACATCTCCAAAATTGATTTTCTACTTTGCGTTCGTTATAAACTCATAACGAACCCGCTTTCGGTGTCGTTATGAAAACACTAGATCACAAACTTTTAGTAACTTTTAGTTTTCGAAGATTGATGATATTGACGTCAAGTGTCTCAATCGCTATTGGCTCGCGTCAATCGTAATTGTAAAATTTACCACAACTACCAACTGTTGAATATAAAACTACTCTAGATTTTAAGATGACGACCACAATTTACGGAATTTATGTAAAATTAATGTCGCAAAGTAGAAAAATAATATATAACACTCGTTTTATAAGACGTATTGGCGCACTCGTTCCATTTGGGCACTCCTCGTACGCTCGTCGTGCTAAAAACAACTCGTGCGCCAATTTTTGTCTTATAAAACTTGTATTATAATATGCTATTGTGTTTATGAATTGACATACGAGGTGTTTAAAGATTATCGCAATATATTTATGTATATTTTTTATGATTCAAATTACTTAATATGCAGTAAATGAAATTGAAATGGTGTCATATCTACTGCCGTACAGGCGCAATGGGCTTTGTTTTGGAACTTTTTGTTATATATTATAAAGTATTATTATTCAAATTGGAATAGATAATACGAGACGAGAGAGAGTTCTGCATTAAAAAAACATCGTTTAGTATTATTATTTATATTGTGTTACTACTTGTGTTACAACAATACATTATTTATATAGTGTTATAGTTATATTTTTACTTTATCATACGCAGTATGTAAAGTATTGTAATCGTGCCAACAAATTTTTGAGATTTTAGCGGAAATATGTCTTTTTGGGTCCCCTGAACATTTTTGACCAAGGTACAAAAAAATGTCTGTGTGTGTGTGTGTGTGTGTGTGTGTGTGTGTGTGTGTGTGTGTCTGTGTGTGTGTGTGTGTGTGTGTGTGTGTGTGTGTGTGTGTGTGTGTACCCGTTTTTTGTGGCGACGATTCCGGAGAAACTACTAAAGGTATCGGCACAAAACTTCATATTTAGAAGTTTCATGACCAAACTTAGAGCTGAAAAGCTTTCTGTTGTAAAGGGTCCAAAGGAACTGGAGGTTTTGTCTTAGAATTTTTGAAAGATTTTGCAAATAAGCCGCCATTTCTGGAATTTCGTCGAAATAGTTAAATAATAAATTAAAGAAGAGGACATTCTGAATAATTTATGACTATGACATTTTTTGGTACAATCAATAGTTTAGCTGCATGAGCAAATTCTATTTCATCGAGATCGGTCGTACTGCATTAAAACTAGTAGCCAGGATTTGTCAGATTTTTTTATTCTAATGACAGTAGGTAGTGTCAAACGCTAATATTTTGACAACAACTTCTGTCAATATGCAGCTTATATTGGTTCGGATATTGTATTACACTTTTTACACCCAATAACACGTAAGTGTCATTTGGACGGTGTACCCGCCCAAGCAGCACAATCACATGCCAGGCAGATGCCAGGTACATGCCAAAATTACATAAGAATGTGTCTGACATGTAACAGTTACGTTTCAGGCATGTGCCTGGAACGTGCCAATGTCCGGCACATACCCTGCACCTGCCTTGGTATATACCAGGCACATGCCAGGCATGTACCCAGAGTTTGATATGCCAATGGTATGTACCTGGCACATGCTAGGAACGTACGTAGCACGTTCCCAGCATATGCAGTGTACATTCCACCAGTATATAGGGCACATTCCAGGAATATGTGCTGAGCACTTGCTCTTATATAGGATGAATGTATATATCTATACACATATATAGTTAAAGCATTAACTCAAACATTAATAATTGCGTTGACCAACTCACTACGTCTACTTTCACCGACGTCTCGTGGACAACAACACCGGCAGTACCAACACGCGGCACTGATCGGCGTCCGGCAGTTTATGCGGCACATGCGTAGGTAGGAGGTAGTCGCGTTGTTTCAAACGAGTTTAGGACGTTAGGTCCATGTTTGATTGATTATTCTTAAATAGTTGGGTATTCGCATGGTATTCATTGCACGAGTTTTTGGGGATAGGCTTAGAACATGGAATACCGGGTAGAATAGGCAACTGACAACATGCCGATAACATAAAATTTTCGGCGGGTAAGCACTAAGCACCCTTAAGGATGGCGTTTGCCTGGCAAAAGATGACAGTAAATGTTAAAATTGGCTTTACTTATTTGATATTGCAGTTAGATTGACTACGTGATTTGGGGTATAACTGTCACATGATGGGAATGTATCAAAACTGTAATCGTTCCTCTGGTACGTGCTAGGTATATGAGTTAGGAACCATTTAGGAACATTACTTGCGGCATGTGCCCGGCATATGCCTGGTACATGTCATGTGTACATGTACCTTAGGCATCTAAAAGGCATATGCCTGGTATATGCCATCTGTACATGTACCTTAGGCATCTAAAAGGCATATGCCTGGAATGTGCTGGCACATAGTGTGCTGCTTGGGCGGTGTCAACGGAGTACAATATCCGACCGCAGCTTTAATCCACATATCTGTCTAGTTCTACTAGTTTTATTTTAATGCAGACATGGCCGAGCTCGATCAAATAGAATCTCATGCAGTTAAACTATTAATTTTATATGTAGTATGATAAAGTCATGTGCCTGGCCACATCAGATTTATATATTTGTTATTATTTGTATAGTTTTATTATAGTTAGCACTACAATAAAGTAGTACCACTTTTACCAGACTTTTGATTCATTTGTTAGGGTTCACACACAACTAATAAGTATGACTAAGGCAAATGAACAAATATTAGAGTTGATAGTTTAGTTAAGGTTCATAGTATTGCCTTTTGCTTTCGAACATCGGTGGAAATATTTGCCTAATGTGCGGGCTGAGTTCCTGTTGCTTTTGCGATCTTCTCGGAATTGCTTCGTTCTGTTCGTTATTGAGAGGTTTATGCCTATAACATTCCATCATTTCATTTTCATATACAAAACTGAATTTATATAATGACTTACTTTATGTTGAATCCTGACAACTTGTAGCCGATCTTCTTGATAATGTATAGGATTACGCTAAATAACAATATTGTGGCACATATTATACTCAGCCATAGTACGAGCTTTGTGCCGGGTTTGTCGTAATTTGAGAAACCGTATTTTTTTAGTTCTTGTTCCGAAAACATGGTCCACATCTCGTTCAAACTGTGCGACGTTAGTTCGTAGGTTGTTACTTCTTCTTCTTCTTCTTCTTCGTAGGAATATTGTATGGGAACGGAGAAGTTCACCTGCATGCATGTGTCTCGTTTGGGCCAGTTTAACGGACACTGGATTGTCGATATTACTCGAACATTTTCACTTCTGTTGAAAAAATAATTGTGGATAAAATAGAGATAAATATAGCTAAATAAAAATTGCAAAATTAGTTAAATAACTAATGATCTATTATGTAGCAAAGTGCTTCAAATAGTGCACTACATTGTTTCCGAATTGATAACAAACACACTACGATATAATGAAAAGAAGTGGATACACTTTTTACGAGACACTATGTAGTCTGTATGTTTGACGAAATTAACACTTGTCACACTGAATAAGGTGAAAGATAGCAAGATTTCTCTCGGCTTGTGGCGCAAGGTTAGACACGATCGCATCCGTCTCAAATAACTTATACTTTGATAATGCGTCTAGACAGAGAGGTTGTAAATATTAAAAACGGGATGCAGGATAGTCTATTTATTTATTTCTTCAATATACATCGTGCTATACGCGCACCCGTGAATTTGGCGCCAAAAAGGTTGTGGTCATGGAGTCTTGTTTACAGAAGATGGAGTTAATGTGTTTCTTCTGCGGATATAAGAGGCCATTGTAAACGCAAAGTAGAAAAATAAATATTATAAACAATTTAAAACTCGCGGTCAAATTAAGTCAGCGCGTCTGTCAGTAGTATAACATACTTGATCTGCCCTAACGGAGTCATCTACGCACGAATGCCTTTAGGCTAGAACGAGATCGGGGAAAGACTCAGCGTCGCACATTGGGGTATTTGACCCAAAAAGCTGGCCATAAATAAAATTTCTAAATTGTTAAATTCCAAATAGTAAACCAGTTTCTGGGATAAGTAAAGGACCAATGTATTAAAAGGCGGCAATATTTTTTCACCTGAGCCCTGCGCCACGTGTCCTTGTCAGCCAAAAGTTAGATTTTACTATGGCTAAACATAGATGCACATAACTTGACGCTCTTGAAATGGTTGTAATTTTCTGTGTTAAGGAAAAATGTGACTTTTTTGTTGTACCTTCTTTAGAACCAAGTATAAACTTTCATTCGACATTGTTTTTATTAAAATTTACCCACAATTTTGTTAATTGCAGGGCCGAGAACATACGCTATTATAAAAAAAAAACAGTTTTATGCAGAATTTGAGGGTTTTAGTGTTTAGCTTAATTAAGCTCTTGAAAGTGGTTCAAATTATAGTACACATATTTGACATTACAACTATGTATTGCGAAATCTGCGGCGGATAGGTGCGGATGCGGTTTTTGTGATTTTATTTCTATCACGTTGTAAAGGAAAGTCCAAAAATTGATGTACGGGCTTATATGTAATTTGATGCAATTCCTTGAAACCGTGATAGTAGAGGTAATTTAGAACATATTTAACCATATTTAGCTATATACAAATGATTACGGTTATCAAGATATTGACAATTTTATGTTCAATGCATATTGCATGTTGTAAATGCCGTTATGTACGTATATTTTTTCGTTTTGGATCATGTATAGCCCCGATGAGTAACAACCCCGATGACCTAGACTCTTAAAAATCATCCGAAAAAAAACTTAAACTTTGCACTTGTATGTGAATTTCTTGGAAATTTGTGAAGCGAATCGGATTTATATTCAGGGCAAGAAAATACATCGAAAGCTCCTACGCGCATACACAGTTCTCTGCATTAAAATGGATTATTGTTGAGGAGAGACAATAGTAACTTGTGAATAGAAACTGGTTAGGCGTTTTCGATAAATGTGTTTATACGGAATGCGAATCTGGGTTCAAAACATGTGTATTTGGGTCATACCACTAAAAAAACGTCCGTTTCAGCTTGAAGGATGATCACATTTCGAAAGTTTTCATGGAAACAATAAGTATAAGTATTAGCCAATTTTGAAATAATACTAAACATAATAGTTTTTATAGTGATAAATATGATTAACTAGGCTCTTAACTGCCTCTACTATCACGTCTTAAAAGGAATGCATCGAACGGAAAATAGCATAAATAGCGTATGTACCGTTTCAATACCCAATATCGACTGGTGTAAACTTTCATTTTCTTCCTCTAACACTGGTCTTAAAAATAAAACTTTTTTCATGATTCCTTACAACATAACAGACCCAAAAATATTATCTCCTATAACTCGACATGAAACGACATGTATTGTGCAATTTTAAATCCGCCTATTATGCGTATTTAATCAGGACATGCCATATATATTTTTGTAAATTTCACACAGTAATAGAAATAAAATCACAAAAAATATTGATGACAAATCTTGTAAAAGTAATTAATTTACAATAGGTGTACTGCACTGAAGAACAATTTTTAATACCGTTTGCTTTTTTCCATATTTTGTACTGTTTTATTGTGTTTATTGAGTTGCTAACCTGCAAAGACTTAGTATGAAGGTTAAAATACTATACATAAATAATAAATAACAACACATCTAGAGCCCTTATAGGTGAAAAAATAATTTTGGCCAGGTTTTCGGGTCAAATACCACCCTGTGCGTCGTCCAAGTGGGTTCGGTAACAACCGATCTCAGCTGCGAGAATTTCAGGAACGTTATAATTTCGTTGACAATCACGTTGGCAATAATGGCGATTTCATTAGAGTGAGAGAAAAATAACAACACTCACAGAACGAGGCTAGGTTACCAAGTGTTTACATTATTTATTGTACTTAAGCACCATTTAGACAGGACAAGTTTACTGGCGGTAAGTGATATCCGCCACTAAACCATAGGAAAGTACTTGCCGTCAAGTAGGAAGCATATTCCCCAATGGTTTAGATATGGCAAGCTTAGGACCGGAGAGCACTTGCCGCAACTAAACTTGTCTTGTCTAAACGGTACTTTAGCCAAGTACCTACCAGCATAGCAAATTAAGCGATGATGAAACGACATATAAAGGAGACTGTTGTTACATGAAAATGATTTAAAGGTCATTTAGCTTTTTATTGTGTTTGTCGACTTGGATTGCCTGAAGAAAGTGCATTTTCTGTGCAAGTAAGTGTGTTGTTGATATTATTTATTAGAATTATTATAAACTTTTGTCATGTGATAAATTCTAGTCTCATCAAGTCTTGCACATGTCTATTTAAAGATTTTTTTAGATTGTCCGTTAAAATCAGTCGATATTACTTCATTGAGGCTTTTCTTGGTTGGGAGAGTGAAATAATCTCGTATTTTTTCTTCTCTTGAAACGTTTCCAAATTTGATATGCCAATGCGACAGACTGATTATAAAATAATATAATTTTATGAATGGACCGCTGACTTGCCGGCACGCCAGCGGCGCTCCGTTATCTAGAAAAGTAACAAAGATTTTTTTTAAAAGCAAAAATATATTGTAATTTTGATTTTCAGTTTGCAAAAATATGCGAATATGAAGCGCCGCCTTTAGGCCAGCAGAAGTCGACGAAGTGACGTCCTTCTGCAGGTAATTCTGAAAAGTAGATATAAATACAGCTGTCGTTGGTCAGCTACGCCTTCTGTTGAATTGACGCGCTTTCACATGATACTGAGGTTTTGTGATGAAATTTGGCAAATTATTAATTTAAAAAGGCTTAAGACCGTTTTGGGTCGATTTGGAAAGCTCACGCGGCATAGGATCATTCAGATAAAGCCGCTGGTAGTGTTTCGTCATAAGCAGTTAAAAAGGGTCTTTTTTGCACATGAATTGGTGAGTTTAATGCCAGATCAATTTACTGAATATACACAAGATATTCTTTGTTTCTTTATAAACCATGTTGGTTGATTTCTACACGACTTGGGGAAGGCACGTTGGTACCTACTCGTATTAAATGTGAGTTTAACGTGTACATTATTAATGTGCTCTTTAATGTTCTTTTTTAATTTGAATAGTTTTTGACAGAATAACCGCACACAATCACAAAACGCAGTATTTGTCAGCAGAGTAATCTTATTGTGGCCAGTATGAAGAAGTAAATCGCGTTTAATCGGCTGTTAAGCTAAAATAAACAGAAACGTACGAAAGGCTTTTCGGAGTAATATTGACTAGTTTGCAATATTCTGTAGCCATATAGGAGACCATGGTCGTGAATTTGTTGATCAGTTCGCCATACAGGGCTTCGCTTTTCGGCACTTCTGGTACTGTTATATTAACAACAAAATATCCGGGTTCGTCTGGAGGCGGCGTTGGCATGCCAGTAGTTGGAGAACAGGTAGTAGTCACAGGTTCACCTACAAATTATATTTAAAAAGTATTAAAATTTGCATCCGAACTCCGAAGATGTCACACAATTACCTATTCGACTGACTGTTAATGAAAAATTATCATCATTTCCAGTCTCTCCAAAAGAGAAAACCTTGACATATACCGAATTCGTTAGTGATATATACTCCCTTGTAGTTTTGATGTCATGGGCGAAAATTCTGCCATCTAATCCGTCTATGGAGTTAGTACCTAGAATAAAGCTTTATGGGTTAACTAACTGGCATGATAGACGATTAAAAAGAATTATAATATTACCTGATTTGACTAATAGATAACCTGATTCTGGATTAATGTTTACACGCGTGACAGAAACTTTAATTTGGTACCCGTCATCAACTTGGAGTAACATATCCTCACAAATGTGTACTGTTTCTGTCCCGTCGTCTTCGTATGGAAGAGGGCTTGTAACATCTATGTCCGCTTAACAATAAAGGAACAACATTGAAAACGTGTATTAAAGAGGGTCGCGTAAAGACGAGCTTCCGTTGGAAGTATATTAAGTAGGATTATTCTACTTAAGAGGCCGGTTCAAGCAAACTTTAGGACCAGTGGCGGAACTAGCGGGGTGCGAGAGATGCGGCGCACACGGGCCCACGACCCAGGCGGGGGGGGGGGGGGGGGGGGTTACCCGGCCCGGACACTTTTAAAGCATCTATGGCCTACAGAACAATAAACTTTCATCCGAAGGGTAGTCCAGTAAAATTAACGAACTAAAGCTATTCACTTTGGAAAAATTCAAATCATTCAAATCCAGCAGGACTTTTTCATTCTTTTTTGATTAGGCAATATCTTACTTACTATCTTATATTCTTATATATAACTATCTTATCGGATGATAATGGACGGTATTTAGAAATTTCTAGATTTTTTAGTTCTCTAAAAAAATATCTATAAGTACATCGTCTAAGTACAAGTTGGCGTTTTCAAGTTATGCGTCTGAAAATACATCAAAAGCACGTAAGGATAACAACGTATTTATGTGCTGAGTGATCCATTTCGCATCCCAAATATTTGAAAACATGATTGAGAATAATATTTTATACTAAGATAAACAATAGCATGCAGTAAAAACTACATTTCCGTAATATGTCCATCAGAAGGTTAAGAGGTTTATTACGTAATAACCACCTCGGCTTTTAGTGGAAATGCAAACTCTGTTACTATGTATTCGATTATACACTAGTAGATAAAGGATACTAGTTTTAGAAAAAATCTCATAAAAATTCAGGTATTGGTGAAGAACGCATCGAAAACCACCAAATTTTGACTACATGTTTGTTGATTCTTTTATCATTAAATGTTATTTTTTATTCAATAAGTGCATAATCTAGTTATAATTGACTAATGAGTAACTTAATTCTAACTAATTTTACTAGTATAACAACCTAAGAGACACCCATTCATGTTTCTTAGTTATTCCTGGAATAGTGGGTACGCTTTTCTTGCGCACTACGTAGCACTGTCTCTGCTTTTAGAACTAACACCTACAACCAGCACTTACTCTGCTTTTGTCACTAACTCACATTTGAGTTTTCAACCAGAAAGTTTCGGACCCCTACAACCCCCCTAATGGGAGGGGTCCGAACCTTTCTGGTTAAAAACTCAGATATGTCAAAGTACATGAAACACTCACAACTCACATTCACACTAACTCAAAAGGCTTCTTTCTCTTGAGTCTTCTGATTAATTCGGTTTTGTCGAGGAGCTGGATGGCCTTAAAGTTTACGTGATGTGAAGCCTTTCCTCGTGACTTCTTGCTGTTTCTTAGGATTTATTTGCATACAAACTCCATGTTGACAATGCATGTCAATACTTTATTTTGAAACGTCTGGACAATTTTAATGTAACTTTTGTTAGTGCAAACACCACAGTTGAGCACCATACGTTCACACTGGTTTTAGAATTTGCTGGTACAAGAGAAGCTTATTATGTACAGACAGCGTGGAGTTTCTTCCTAGCAGCCGGTACATCTCTCTGTAACGGATTCCTTGTTCCTCTCTTTTCTTTTTGACATGGGCTTTCCAGCGGAGCCTGACGTCTAATGTTATGCCGAGATATTTGGCTGTGTTTGCGTACGGTACTATTGGTTATTAATAGTAACCGGGATGTGTTTTTCTTTGTCCAGACCTGAAAATGATCAAGCGCTGTTTGGAGTTTTCTCGTCGTTTCTTCATTTCTGTTCCCAACAGCTAGGACAGCCGTGTCATCTGTAAAAGTTGCAACAGTATTATCACTGGTGTAGAGTAGGTAAAGGACCGGCCCTAAAACACTACCTTGCGGCACTCCTGCCATTATTTCCTCAAGGACAGAGCATGCATCACCTTGTTTGACTCTGAAGAATCTCTTAGTCAGGTAAGATTTTAATAGTTGTGCAAACTGTTTCGGGAGGATACTTCCTAATTTATTGTTCAGACTTTATCAAAAGCCTGTGCCACATCTAGGAAGACTGCAGAACAAACTTTTATTTTCCTCTAACGCTTTTTCGATTATGTTGGTTATTCGGTGTATCTGGTCAATAGAATACCGTTGTTCCGAAATCCGAACTGATGGTCTGGAACAAGCCTTTTGCTCTCAATTATTGGCTTCAATCTATTGAGTAGTAATTTTTCGAAGATTTTTGCCATGATGGGCAGCAAAGAGATACGTTTATAAGACATTGTTTCGTGTGAAGGGTTCCCAGTTTCATGATCACCTCTGCTACCTTCCACAGTTTGGGAACATACCTTAGTCTGAAGGCAGCATTGATAAGATTTGTAAGCTTAACTATGGCTTTCCTTGGAAGTTTTTTAAGTACCTCTCCAGTTATAAAGTCAAAACCTGGGGCTTTTTCTCCGATTAATGGCCTTTTTTTTTATTAAGTTCTGAACTTCTGTTGGTGCGGTAAACATGATTTTCATGCCTTCTTGGTTACTCCCCTCCATATCGATTTCTTCATCTTCTCCATGATGAGGTTGAAATGTTTTGTAAATGCTCAGAAAACCTTTGGGCCTTTTGTTGATTATTCCTGGCTCAGCTTCTATCAGATTTCTGATCGGTGGAAACGGAATTATTGGCCTTTTGATCTTTTTGGTTGCTTCTATCGTAGGAAATCAACGCTAATGTTTTTAACTATATAGAAGTTTATTAGGTCTGGTACTTTTGTTGGATCTGTTGGCCAGTATGTTGGACTTCCAGTTGACATTGTTTGACAACTAAGTTCATTTGCGGCTTTCAGCAGTTCTCTACCTTTAGTTGTAGTTAAGCTAGAGCCCCAGTAAGTGTTCTTGGCGTTAAAGTCTCCTCCGACTATGAATTCGTTCCCCAGTTGGCCGAGGAAAGTTAAGTAATCATTTTTCTTTGTTGAATGCCTAGGCGGACAATACAATCCTGCCCAGATAAGCGGGTAATTCTTTGTTTGTATATTTACTGCTGTTTCTTGTATTTTGTCTCTCACATTTAAATCCCTCATGGTGTCTTATATTTTCTTTAATTATTACCAGGATTATTATGTTTAAAACAATTTGTTCTAAGCTATTTTGTTTTAAAAATGTTTTAGACAGTTTGATTTAAATTGTATATGTTAAATGTGTTTTAAACTACCGATATTTGAACAGTTTTTGTTGTTTTTCATAAAATATATTAATACAATATCAGTGGTAGGAAGAAAAATAAGGAATGGAAAGCGCCGATTTTAATCGGCTTACAAATAAAATAATTACATAATTTTAAATATATTTAAAATAAGTTTTATTCCTTGTTTAAAACATGTGTGTGATTTTCGTGTGTGATTAACATATTTTATTTCATGTTTAAAACATGCTTTTTTGCAAAGCCATTAAAAAAATTTTTTCGTTAAAAAACATCACGTTACAAGAAAAAAAATTTTGTTTTATTAAAATAAAAAAAGTTTTTAAAACAACCCTGATTATTACTGCACTTCCTTCTTTAGCTGCGTTATCAGGGTGGATATCATATAAAATATATTAATACAATATCAGTGGTAGGAAGAAGAATAAGGAATGGAAAGACGCCGATTAAAATGCTTACAAATAAAATAATTACATAATTTAAAATATGTTTAAAACAAGTTTTATTCCTTGTTTAAAGCATGTTTTTTTCGTATGTGATTTAAAACATGTTCTATTTCATGTTTAAAACATGTTTGAAGTGATTAAAAAATTTTTTTCATTATATAAAAAAAAATTTGTTTTGTTAAAATAAAAAAATCTGATGCGGCCAGGCACATGACTTTATCATACTATCTATAAAATTAATAATTTAGCTGCATGAGATTCTATTTGATCGAGATCGCCTATATCTGCATTAAAATAAAACTAGTAGAACTAGACAGATATTATGTCGATTAAGCTGCGTTTGGATATTGTACACCGTTGACACCGGGTACACCGTTCAAATGACACTTACGTGTTATTGGGTGTAAAAAGTGACGGTGTACAATACCCGAACGCAGCTTATAGTGACAGTAGGTGTTGTCAAAATCATGTCAAAACATTAGCCTGACATTACCTACTGTCATTAGAATCATAATTTCTGACATATCCTGGCTACTAGTTTAAATGCAGTACCACCGATCTCGATGAAATAGAACTTGCTCATGCAACTATACTATTGATTGTACCAAAAAATGTCATAGTCATAAATTATTCAGAATTTCCTCATCTTTAATTTATTATTTAACTATTTCGACGAAATTCCAGAAATGGCGGCTTATTTGCAAAATCTTTCAAAAATGCTAAGACTAAACCTCCAGTTCCTTTCGACCCTTTTCAACAGAAAGCTTTTCAGCTCTAAGTTTGGTTATGAAACTTCTAAATATGAAGTTTCGCCCCGATACCTTTAGTAGTTTCTCCGGAATCGTCGTCACAAAAAACGGGTACACACACACACACACACACACACACACACACACACACACACACACACACACACACACACACACACACACACACACACACACACACACACACACACACACACACACACACACACACACACACACACACACACACACACACACACACACACACACACACACACACACACACACACACACACACACACACACACACACACACACACACACACACACACACACACACACACACACACACACACACACACACACACACACACACACACACACA
>OZ014507.1:46330926-46420926 GCA_963966075.1 Aphodius sticticus | reverse complement strand
TGATATTGTGGGAAATATGGTCAGTTGGGCGATAAAAAGGAAACTCCTTTAGTCTGCGTTCAAATTTTCGTCTTTATTAAAGACTTCTTCAGGAACAAGACACAGGGTAGGACAAAAGCTTGCTAGGAGAACTCGACAAAATCATTGGCAACACATCAACGCACTCGTCTGAATAACACATTTATAAAATGAGAACGATGTAACACACGATGAACAAATTAAAACCACGAAGACACATGTCCTCTGCACGAATGCACACAACCTGTTGTCATTCGTGAGAGAGAAATGGCGGCTTATTTGCGAAATCTTTCAAAAATTCTAAGACTAACCTCCAGTTCCTTTGGACCGTTTTCAACAGAAAGCTTTTCAGCTCTAAGTTTGGTCATGAAACTTCTAAATATGAAGTTTGGACCCGATACCTTTAGTAGTTTCTTCGGAATCGTCGTCACAAAAAACGGGTACACACACACACACACACACACACACACACACACACACACACACACACACACACACACACACACACACACACACACACGCACACGCACACGCACACACGCGCACACACACACACACGCGAGATTTTTTTTGCACCTTGGTCAAATATGTGCAGGGGACCCAAAAGGACATATTTTCGCTAAAATATCATAATTTTTTTTTGGCCCGATTACAATACTTTACAGTTTACATACTACGTATGATAACACATTTATAAAATGAGAACGATGTAACACACGATGAACAAATTAAAACCACGAAGACACATGTCCTCTGCACGAATGCACACAACCTGTTGTCATTCGTGAGAGAGAAATGGCGGCTTATTTGCGAAATCTTTCAAAAATTCTAAGACTAACCTCCAGTTCCTTTGGACCGTTTTCAACAGAAAGCTTTTCAGCTCTAAGTTTGGTCATGAAACTTCTAAATATGAAGTTTGGACCCGATACCTTTAGTAGTTTCTTCGGAATCGTCGTCACAAAAAACGGGTACACACACACACACACACACACACACACACACACACACACACACACACACACACGCACACGCACACGCACACGCACACGCACACGCACACGCACACACGCGCACACACACACACACGCGAGATTTTTTTTGCACCTTGGTCAAATATGTGCAGGGGACCCAAAAGGACATATTTTCGCTAAAATATCATAATTTTTTTTTGGCCCGATTACAATACTTTACAGTTTACATACTACGTATGATAAAGTAAAAAGTAGTGATATGTGATTGATCAGACGTTAATTTGTCAAAGTGTTATAAGTTAATTTTAGAAAATACGTAAATGTTTAAATTTAACCAAAATATGTCTTCAAAATATTGTAAACCAGTTCAAAATTCCATATGACAAGTCTAGCAAGTTTAGATTCTCTCTCTCGGTTTTGTGTATGTACTCGATGCGTCTGTTACTAGTTTTACATTTCAGTATATCTGTGAACAAGATGCAAATAGCGTCGAAACGTCAGATAACAAAAAAAGAGTTTTAATATGTTTGTCTCATCGTAAGATTTAGGGAACGTGTAAAAATTTTTGTTAACAAAGCCTCCATTCCCAAGAATAATAAACAATTTTTGTGAAAAAGTTGTGTTTTTAATATATATAGAACCTCACACCCCCCTTGAAGCGTGTTCTGGGTGGCTCTGGCACTGTCGTGGCCGTGTCTAATACCATCACGGTTGGTAATTTATTTACTAATCTGAAAGATAAGACACCTATCTTACAAAAGAGTGGTGTCATTTACGAAATTCCCTGTATGAACTGACCGTTGTCAAGT
Organism: Aphodius sticticus; assembly: GCA_963966075.1. NCBI lineage: Eukaryota > Metazoa > Arthropoda > Insecta > Coleoptera > Scarabaeidae > Aphodius > Aphodius sticticus. The sequence continues at coordinate 46,419,128 of OZ014507.1, read as the reverse complement.
TAGCCCCCCCACTTTTGAATTTTAAGTAAATTTTTATGCGAATCGTTTGGGAATCGTTAGGGAGGGTTTGGGAGTACACTTTTTTCGTTTGGGAGTACATGGTTTTTGAGAAAATAAAAATTGTTTTTTGTACCGTCAAGTTGGCCCCCCGACTTTCACATTTTGTGATTTTTTTTATTGGAATGGTTTGGAAATCGTTAGGGAGGATTAGGGAGTCTAGTTTCGACGTTTGGGAGTAATTAGTTTAACTGCAAATTAATATAAATGTTTAGTACATAACCTCACTTTTTTGTTTACCAGCGGGGAAGTTACGCTAACGGCTTTATTTTGCTATACATTTTACCCAATTCTTCAGAGACGGTTAGAATATGGTTAGGGAGGTTTCAAAATGCCACTTTTTATATAAGAGAGTTCATTATTTAACCGCAAATCAATAACAAACTTTGAGAAGGAAGCCGAGATAGCTAATTTATTTATCGGCTTTGTTTTACACAAATTGGTCGTATTTCTGCTATAAACCGTTAAAGAATCGTTAGGGAGGATTAAAGAGTCCACTTTTGATATAAGGGAGTATATTAGTTTGACCCAAATCAAAATTAAAGTTTGAGGTTATGTACATACTCAACTATTGCATTTGTCGGCTTTCCCTTCGATAAATGGTGTGTATTTCGTCATAAGTTATTAGAAAATCATTAGGGAGGATTAAAAAGTTCACTTTTGATGTAAGGGAGTAGATAATTTTATTGCAAATCAATATCTAAGATCGCAGTTATGTACCTTTTGAATTAACGCATTTAAAAACTTCTCTTTCCATAAATGGGACGTATTTTGTTCATAGTCTAGCAATATTAAATTTGTAAATTTAATATATTTATTTATTGCTTTTATTTACATTTATTTTCGACTGTCATAAACGCCATCTATGAACACTCGTAAGAATCATACTGTAAACCACGGGAACCACAAACAATTCGAAATTATGGCCAAATATACTTGCATACGGATCCATTGGTTAGTTTAGCTTTTAAATACTCCTATCTAATAAAATACATTATAAAGAAACTCTCTTCGAACGCCCGAAAAAACAAAGTTTTATTTTTTTAGACCCAAATTTAGCAGACAAAGACAAATGCTTACATTTTGATGGAATAGGTATACAACATACTTTTATGCTTATTATTACATACATATCTTTATGTCTATCATCTTTATGACTATTTTGTGAACAAACGAAAGACTCATAATGTATGTTCTTCCAAACATTAAAGTAAACTCCATCACCGTCCCCAGAAATATTGCAAGATAAGCTTAGCTTGCAATATTTCTGGGGACGGTGATAGAGTTTACTTTAATGTTTGGAAGAACATACATTATGAGTCTTTCGTTTGTTCACAAAATAGTCATAAAGATGATAGACATAAAGATATGTATGTAATAATAAGCATAAAAGTATGTTGTATACCTATTCCATCAAAATGTAAGCATTTGTCTTTGTCTGCTAAATTTGGGTCTAAAAAAATAAAACTTTGCTTTTTCGGGCGTTCGAAGAGAGTTTCTTTATAATGTATTTTATTAGATAGGAGTATTTAAAAGCTAAACTAACCAATGGATCCGTATGCAAGTATATTTGGCCATAATTTCGAATTGTTTGTGGTTCCCGTGGTTTACAGTATGATTCTTACGAGTGTTCATAGATGGCGTTTATGACAGTCGAAAATAAATGTAAATAAAAGCAATAAATAAATATATTAAATTTACAAATTTAATATTGCTAGACTATGAACAAAATACGTCCCATTTATGGAAAGAGAAGTTTTTAAATGCGTTAATTCAAAAGGTACATAACTGCGATCTTAGATATTGATTTGCAATAAAATTATCTACTCCCTTACATCAAAAGTGAACTTTTTAATCCTCCCTAATGATTTTCTAATAACTTATGACGAAATACACACCATTTATCGAAGGGAAAGCCGACAAATGCAATAGTTGAGTATGTACATAACCTCAAACTTTAATTTTGATTTGGGTCAAACTAATATACTCCCTTATATCAAAAGTGGACTCTTTAATCCTCCCTAACGATTCTTTAACGGTTTATAGCAGAAATACGACCAATTTGTGTAAAACAAAGCCGATAAATAAATTAGCTATCTCGGCTTCCTTCTCAAAGTTTGTTATTGATTTGCGGTTAAATAATGAACTCTCTTATATAAAAAGTGGCATTTTGAAACCTCCCTAACCATATTCTAACCGTCTCTGAAGAATTGGGTAAAATGTATAGCAAAATAAAGCCGTTAGCGTAACTTCCCCGCTGGTAAACAAAAAAGTGAGGTTATGTACTAAACATTTATATTAATTTGCAGTTAAACTAATTACTCCCAAACGTCGAAACTAGACTCCCTAATCCTCCCTAACGATTTCCAAACCATTCCAATAAAAAAAATCACAAAATGTGAAAGTCGGGGGGCCAACTTGACGGTACAAAAAACAATTTTTATTTTCTCAAAAACCATGTACTCCCAAACGAAAAAAGTGTACTCCCAAACCCTCCCTAACGATTCCCAAACGATTCGCATAAAAATTTACTTAAAATTCAAAAGTGGGGGGGCTAACTTGACAACGGTCAGTTCATACAGGGAATTTCGTAAATGACACCACTCTTTTGTAAGATAGGTGTCTTATCTTTCAGATTAGTAAATAAATTACCAACCGTGATGGTATTAGACACGGCCACGACAGTGCCAGAGCCACCCAGAACACGCTTCAAGGGGGGTGTGAGGTTCTATATATATTAAAAACACAACTTTTTCACAAAAATTGTTTATTATTCTTGGGAATGGAGGCTTTGTTAACAAAAATTTTTACACGTTCCCTAAATCTTACGATGAGACAAACATATTAAAACTCTTTTTTTGTTATCTGACGTTTCGACGCTATTTGCATCTTGTTCACAGATATACTGAAATGTAAAACTAGTAACAGACGCATCGAGTACATACACAAAACCGAGAGAGAGAATCTAAACTTGCTAGACTTGTCATATGGAATTTTGAACTGGTTTACAATATTTTGAAGACATATTTTGGTTAAATTTAAACATTTACGTATTTTCTAAAATTAACTTATAACACTTTGACAAATTAACGTCTGATCAATCACATATCACTACTTTTTACTTTATCATACGTAGTATGTAAACTGTAAAGTATTGTAATCGGGCCAAAAAAAAATTATGATATTTTAGCGAAAATATGTCCTTTTGGGTCCCCTGCACATATTTGACCAAGGTGCAAAAAAAATCTCGCGTGTGTGTGTGTGTGCGCGTGTGTGCGTGTGCGTGTGCGTGTGCGTGTGCGTGTGCGTGTGTGTGTGTGTGTGTGTGTGTGTGTGTGTGTGTGTGTGTGTGTGTGTGTGTGTGTGTGTGTGTGTGTGTACCCGTTTTTTGTGACGACGATTCCGAAGAAACTACTAAAGGTATCGGGTCCAAACTTCATATTTAGAAGTTTCATGACCAAACTTAGAGCTGAAAAGCTTTCTGTTGAAAACGGTCCAAAGGAACTGGAGGTTAGTCTTAGAATTTTTGAAAGATTTCGCAAATAAGCCGCCATTTCTCTCTCACGAATGACAACAGGTTGTGTGCATTCGTGCAGAGGACATGTGTCTTCGTGGTTTTAATTTGTTCATCGTGTGTTACATCGTTCTCATTTTATAAATGTGTTATCATACGTAGTATGTAAACTGTAAAGTATTGTAATCGGGCCAAAAAAAAATTATGATATTTTAGCGAAAATATGTCCTTTTGGGTCCCCTGCACATATTTGACCAAGGTGCAAAAAAAATCTCGCGTGTGTGTGTGTGTGCGCGTGTGTGCGTGTGCGTGTGCGTGTGTGTGTGTGTGTGTGTGTGTGTGTGTGTGTGTGTGTGTGTGTGTGTGTGTGTGTGTGTGTGTGTGTGTGTGTGTGTGTACCCGTTTTTTGTGACGACGATTCCGAAGAAACTACTAAAGGTATCGGGTCCAAACTTCATATTTAGAAGTTTCATGACCAAACTTAGAGCTGAAAAGCTTTCTGTTGAAAACGGTCCAAAGGAACTGGAGGTTAGTCTTAGAATTTTTGAAAGATTTCGCAAATAAGCCGCCATTTCTCTCTCACGAATGACAACAGGTTGTGTGCATTCGTGCAGAGGACATGTGTCTTCGTGGTTTTAATTTGTTCATCGTGTGTTACATCGTTCTCATTTTATAAATGTGTTATTCAGACGAGTGCGTTGATGTGTTGCCAATGATTTTGTCGAGTTCTCCTAGCAAGCTTTTGTCCTACCCTGTGTCTTGTTCCTGAAGAAGTCTTTAATAAAGACGAAAATTTGAACGCAGACTAAAGGAGTTTCCTTTTTATCGCCCAACTGACCATATTTCCCACAATATCACATACGTTTTGATTCCAAACTAAGCTGGTCGTTACTTCCATTCAACTATATATATATATATATATATATATATATATATATATATATATATATATATAATTGGTATGAAAGGTAATTTGTCGGGCAATTCCGCCATACGAAGAAGCAACCGTACCACATGTTTGGGACTATTACTCCTCATCAGTACGGTATAGCCAAGGAGCAAGATGGACACTCAATGGAAAAACACTTATCGTCGATTAACCTGTTTTCCTTTATATATAAAAATTGGAAATATTTAATACAAGATGGCGGTAATTTTTTAAGTTAAAAAACTACAGCCACGCCCGGGATTACGAAAAAAAAATACCGCCATCTTGTATCATCTATTTCCAATTTTCATATTAACGTATGCAGATTTCTGCAAGAACTAACACCGTTTATACAGTGTGTCCCCCGATGGATCTAACTATTCCTATAATGGACGTAATTTTTAATCTCTCGAGAACAAGTCATTCTTTATAAAAAGTTTTGCATGTCCTAAAAAGTCGAAAGCCATTGTTATAATTTTGATTTAACATACAGGATGATTAGAAAACACGAAAATGTTAAAGTGGCCGAAGAGTAAACTATCGGTTTTTCGGCATTAGAACAAAAATGTTATAAGTAAAAGTTGTTTTATATTTAAATTTATGCCCAGATATCAAAGTTCAATGTTGTATGCTAAGTTTTATATTTTATTTATTTGTAACAAAGTAATTTAACAAAACAATACTCCATATGTTCCCGTCCTACAGCTACACATTTTTTCCAATCTTCTTCGACACTCACGATATACCAAATCAATTGTTTCTTCATTTATTTCGTCTACTGCTTCCCTAATCCTTAATTTTAGAATGTCTACATTATCATGAAAATTATTCGCATACACCTTCTGTTTTAAATAACCCCACAAAAAAATCAAGCGGCGTTAAATCTGGTGAACGTGGTGACCATCCTATGGGGCCGAATCGTCCAATACACTTATTTGGAAAATGTCTCTTCAACCAATCCCTGACTTGATATGCGGATGGCCCCACAAGGTCAACGAGAAAATCCTCAACAAAGAAGACCCGAAAGACAGAATCAAAAGTGACTGACATGAGAACGTACGCCCAAGTCAGTCAAAAAACAAACGAAAGACTCATAATGTATGTTCTTCCAAACATTAAAGTAAACTCCATCACCGTCCCCAGAAATATTGCAAGATAAGCTTAGCTTGCAATATTTCTGGGGACGGTGATGGAGTTTACTTTAATGTTTGGAAGAACATTCTGAGCTTTATCGTAAATATACGTAAAAGTTTAGATGAAAACCTTCATTTTGTTTGCCAGCGGAACGTTGGAAATATTGGCTTTGTTTTGAGATAAATTGTACGTTTCCTTTAAAACTGCTAGATTATCGTACTGGAGGAATATCATGTTAACTTATCACGATTATGAGTCTTTCGTTTGTTCACAAAATAGCCATAAAGATGATATACATAAAGATATGTATGTAATAATAAGCATAAAAGCATGTTGTATACCTATTCCATCAATATGTAAGCATTTGTTTCTGTCTGCTAAATTGGGGTCTTTAATAAAACTTTGCTTTTTCGGGCGTTCGAAGAGAGTTTCTTTATAATGCATTTTATTAGATAGGAGTATTTAAAAACTAAACTAACCAATGGATACATATGAATGTATTTTTGGCTGCATACCTTGCCACAATTTCTTAGGAGTGTTCATAGATGGCGTTTATGACAGTCGAAAATAAATGTAATATACGTACTAATATAAAAATAAAAGCAATAAATAAATATACTAAATTTACAAATTTAATATTGCAAGACTATGAACAAAATAGGTCCCATTTATGGAAAGAGAAGTTTTTAAATGCGTTAATTCTAAAGGTACATAACCGCGACCTTAGATATTGATTTGCCATAAAAATTATCTACTCCCTTACATCAAAAGTGAACTTCTTAATCCTCCCTAATGATATTCTAATTACTTATGACGAAATACACACCATTTATCGAAGGGAAAGCCGATAAATGCATAAGTTGAATATGTACATAACCTAAATCTTTAATTTTGATTTCGGTCAAACTAATATACTCCCTTATATCAAAAGTGGACTTTTTAATCCTCCCTAACGATTCTTTAACGGTTTATCGCAGAAATACGACCAATTTGTGTAAAACAAAGCCGATAAATAAATTAGTTATCTCGGCTTCCCTACTCAAAGTTTGTTATTGATTTGCGGTCAAATAATGAACTCTCTTATATAAAAAAGTGGCATTTTGAATCGTCCCTAACCATATTTTAACCGTCTCTGAAGAAATGGGTAAAATGTATAGCAAAATAAAGCCGTTAGCGTAACTTCCCCGCTGGTAAACAAAAAAGTGAGGTTATGTACTAAACATTTATATTACTTTGCAGTGAAACTAATTACTCCCAAACGTCGAAACTAGACTCCCTAATCCTCCCTAACGATTTCCAAACCATTCCAATAAAAAAAATCACAAAATGTGAAAGTCGGGGGGCCAACTTGACGGTACAAAAAACAATTTTCATTTTCTCAAAAACCATGTACTCCCAAACGCAAAAGTGTACTCCCAAACCCTCCCTAACGATTCCCAAACGATTTGCATAAAAATTTCCTTAAAATTCAAAATTGGGGGGGCTAACTTGACAACAGTTATGAACTGCCCATTGACCTATAGAGGCGAAACAAGCCAAAGATTGGGTCAACGTGTAACTCAGCATAAGAGTGATGTGAAGAGGAAACCTCGGGCTTGTGGTTTGTCGATTCATGTCAACGAGTCGAGACATGAGGCAGACTACGATGGTGTCAGGGTACTCAGGACGGAACGCAATGACCAAAAGCGTCTTTTCATGGAAATGTGCCTAATTAATGAAATAGAGGGTAATTGCATGAATAGTAAAAAATCTTATGTGGCCAGGCACATGACTTTATCATACTATATATAAAATGAATAGTTTAGCTGCATGATATATTATTTGATCGAGATCGGCTATGTTTGCATTAAAATAAAACTAGTAGAACTAGGCAGATATGTCGATTAAAGCTGCGTTCGGATATTGTACTCCGTTGACACCGGGTACACCGTCCAAATGACACTTACGTGTTATTGGGTGTAGAAAGTGTGAAGGTGCGTTCCGATTGGTGGCAATGGTTGGTGATGGCGGTAGTAGCAGACGAAATTATAGTGTTTCTTGCATGTCGTGATGGTGACACATATTCGTTTGCATGTACATAAACTTGAGTCACTAGCAAATTCTATTAGGAATACTATAATGGCGTCCACTACCACTGCCATTAGCACTAATGAAAACGCACCTTAACGGTGTACAATATCCGAACGCAGCTTGTATTGACAGTAGTATTGTCAAAGCATTAGCGTTTGACACTATCTACCGCAGGCATGTGCAACCTACGGCCCGCGGGCCGGATCCGGCCCGCAACACCATTTCATCCGGCCCGCGATGGCTTTTCCAAATTGTTAGATAAGGTAAACAATAATATTTAGGTTAGCTTTAGTGTAGAGTTGGTTGCATAACTAATAGGTAATGTAGTCAATAGTAACGTCGCTTTCTAGTAGTAGTCGTGTTCAAGTCGTCGAAGTACGCAGATGTTTATTGTGAGGTTAGATGTTCAGTTTAGTTTTAATACACTATTAATACAGAAGACACAGTGTTTCGTTTCTCCTTTTCCACTGCCGACAACAGGTTATGGGCCCAGGTACCGAAGGAGACGGGAGGAACGTGGAAGAAAGAAAATAAAAACAAAGAAGCGCAGCGATCAACAGGAGCATAGTGGAAGATTCCAGAACACACGGAACGGCGAGTGGTGACGTGCGTGGACCAGCGAACGGTGACCGACCGTGTTATCGCGCAGCAGGGACGGACTGAACGCGGCTCGACGAAGAAGTTGCGAGTACAGTGCCGTTAAAATAAAATCAAGAAAACCGGTAAGACGTTTTAAAATTGTATGTGCATGATAAAACAAAATAAAATCAATAAAAAGGCTGACATAAAAATAAAACGTAACAAGGCACGTAAAAATAAAATTAAAAATTGAATATAAAATAAAAAACCTAAAACATGGCTCAGACAAACGAATTTTTGAACATTGAGAGTTTAAAAGGGTCAGAAAATTATGAACTGTGGTATTTTCAACTGCAAATATTTTTCAAAGCTAAAGGATTATACGACATCGTAATGGGAAATAAAAAATGTCCGGCTGATACAGAACTAAAGGAAAAACTAGACTGGGAACAAAAGGATGCACTAGCCCAAAAAATAATAATAACCACTATTGAAAAACAACCAATGATATATCTTTTAAATTGTAAAACGTCAAACGAAATGATTGAAAAATTATCTACGACATACCAACGCAACACCGAAGATCTGAAATATAGATTATTGCAAGAATTTTATCAATTTCAATTTAAAAGAGAGTTGGATATGGGTTCGAATATCGCAGAGCTTGAAAATTTAACTCATAAATTAAGAGGTTTAAAACAAGAAATAACAGAGGAAATGAAAATAACAAAATTACTCTCGATTTTGCCAGAAGAATACAAATATTTTCGAAGCGCATGGGAATCAACTACAGAAAGTGAAAGAACAATGGAAAAACTAATAGGAAGACTCCTAACCGAGGAAATGAGAAAGAAAAATGAAAATCAACCAGAACAAGTAGCTTTTAAAGCAGCCCAGAAAAGGAGAGATTACAGAGATCAGCAAGGGAAACCAATCAGCAAACCAAACGCAGAAAAAACCTGTTATAAATGCAAAAAGGTAGGACACATTGCAAGAAATTGCAGAGAAAAGACGGCATGCAGTATCTGTAAAAAGGAAAACCACACGGAAAAACAATGTTTTTTCAGAAATAAAAGCCGTAAGGATGGGAATGTTTCTTTTTTGGTAACAGAGAATAAAACAGGAGAAATAAATGAATGGATACTCGACTCAGGTGCCTCGTCGCACATGACTAATAAAAAAGAGATGCTAATTAAAACAGATGAGTTAACAGAAACGATAGGAACGGCGAAGAAAAATCAAACACTAAAAGCAGTAGCCATAGGTGAAATCGAAGCAGAAAACTGTCACTTAAAAGATGTTGTATACATACCCGAACTAGAAAAAAACCTTTTATCGGTAGCAAAGATTACCACAAATGGAGGAAAAGTAATATTCGATAAGGAGAATGTCAAAATTTATAAAGACGGAAAAAGGGTACTAGAAGGTAACAGAAAAGAAAACGGACTCTACGTAGTGAATTTAGGGGAGAATAAAAACATAAATCATGCTATGATGGCGGAAAAGGAAGAAACAGCGACCCTACATAAGAAATTAGGTCATCCAAGTTATGACGTACTCAGGAAAATACCAGAAACCACTGAAGGATGCAAGCTGAATGGAAGGGCATTGCTAGAAATGAGAACGGTAAATTGTGAAACCTGTGCAAAAGCGAAATTATGTAGAAAACCATTTGGAGAAGAAAGGACAAGAGCAAAGAAACCACTGGAAATAATACATACAGATGTGTGCGGACCTATAGAACCAACGACCTGGGACGGTAAGAAATATTTTGTAACCTTTTTAGACGATTATACTCACCACGCTGAAGTATATCCAATAAAGACAAAAGATGAAGTAGCAGAATTATTAAAAGAATACGTAAAAAGATGCGAAACAAAATTGGAGCGAAGAGTAAAGAAAATTAGATGCTATAATGGCAGAGTACGCAAATAATAATATACAAACATGGTGCAAAAGGAGAGGAACAGAAATTGATTTCACTATTCCATACACGCCACAATTGAATGGGAAGGCAGAACGATTAAACAGAACAATCATGGAAAAGGCCAGAGCATTGATTTACGACTCCAAAGTAGACAAGAAATTCTGGGGCGAAGCTGTTCAAGTTAGTGCGTATTTGTTGAACAGATTACCAACGACAACAACAGGGCGAACACCATACGAGTTATGGAATGGATATAAACCTAATATAAAACATTTACAGATTTTTGGAACATACGCGTATGTAAAGAAACTTGGTCATCTTAAAAAATTAGACGAAAGAAGCCAGAGAATGATCTTTGTCGGATATTCTACAAATGGACTTAGATTTTTTGATGAAGAAAAGACAAAGATAATAGTTTCGAGAGATGCAGTCTTTGAGAATAAAAGAATAAAAATCCTAACTGAAGACACGGAAGAGGAAGAATATGAGAATGAGAATAATTTACATGAAGAACAAGAAATAAGAAAAGAAGATAAGGAGGAAATTATAAATGAAGATGAAAGAGAAAATGAAGGCGATGAAATCTCTGAAGTCGAAAATGCAGAGCCAATAAGACAAAACGAGAAGATAAATACTAGACCACAAGGAGTAAGGCGACCACCAACAAAATTTAAAGACTATTTATATTTAACATATGAAGAGGCCATAAAAGGGGAAAACAAGGAAGAGTGGAGAAGGGCGATAGAAGAAGAAAAGCGATCATTAGAAGAAAACGATGTGTGGAAATTAATGAATAAAGAAGATTTAAAGAAAAATGAAAAAATCCTGACAAACAAATGGGTCTTCAAAGTGAAAGATGATGGAACTTAGAAAGCCAGATTGGTAGTGAGAGGATTTGAACAACAAATGAATGACTTAATTGATGAGATATTTAGTCCGGTAATAAGCACTAGCGCTACGCGAACAATATTAGCAATTGCAGCAGCAACATCCAGACATATAGCTAAATTCGATATAAAAACAGCATTTTTGTACGGACAGCTAAATGAAGACGTCTACATGCAGATACCTGAGGGTTACAGTAAAGAAGAAGGAAAAATATGTAAACTGAAAAAAGCACTATATGGATTACGACAAGCACCAATAAAATGGAATCAAACATTTACTGAAAAACTCAAGGATATTGGACTGCAACAGCTCAAAACAGAACAATGCATATTTAAAAATAACGACGGATCAACTATATTAGCTATATACGTAGATGACGGTCTGATAATTTCTGATTCAAAAGACAAAATTAGGGAAATAACAGATAAACTCAGCAATAATTTTACATTAAAAACGTGGACAAAACCAAATAGTTTTCTTGGACAAGACCTAATAATCACAGACAGCGAATTAAAAATTCATCAAATTAAAATGATCGAAAAATTAATAACTGATTTTAACATGACTGAATCTAAAACATGTCACATTCCGTTAAGTTTAAGTGATTTTAATAGAAGTGATAAGACAGTAAATAAAACCTTTCCTTACCAAGAAGCAGTCGGTAGCTTATTATATATAGCGAATAAAACGCGACCAGACATAAGCTTTGTAGTGAACTTTTTAAGTAGATACGTGAACGATATAACAAACAGTGACATAACAAACGTTAAAAGAGTGCTTAAATACCTGAACACAAATAAAACCTTCGGAATAAAATATAGCATAAATTCCGGACTAGAAAATTTAAAAATATGTGCATATTGTGACGCGGACTACGCAAATTGTCCTGAAACAAGAAAGAGTACAACCGGGTACGTGATTATGCTAAACGAAGGACCTATAAGTTGGTGCGCGAGGAAACAACCAATAGTTGCATTATCAACAACCGAGGCGGAGTACATTGCAGCATCAGAATGTTGCAAGGAGATAGTCTACCTACAGGAACTGATTGAAGAAATAATTGGAAGAAGAATCGAGGCAAATTTAAATATGGACAATAAAAGTGCTCTTAGTATAATAAAGTGCGGAGTCTTGAATAAACGTAGCAAACATATAGATGTTAGGTATCACTATGTAAACGATATTATTAAACGTAAACTGGTCAATGTAAATTGGTGCAACACAAGCGAAAATGTGAGTGATATATTCACAAAACCATTACATAGAGTTAAGTTTGAATATTTCAGAAAAACTATTGTAAATGAGATTTAAAATTATTTTTGTTTACGGGGGAGTGTTAGATAAGGTAAACAATAATATTTAGGTTAGCTTTAGTGTAGAGTTGGTTGCATAACTAATAGGTAATGTAGTCAATAGTAACGTCGCTTTCTAGTAGTAGTCGTGTTCAAGTCGTCGAAGTACGCAGATGTTTATTGTGAGGTTAGATGTTCAGTTTAGTTTTAATACACTATTAATACAGAAGACACAGTGTTTCGTTTCTCCTTTTCCACTGCCGACAACACAAATCTTACTGAATCCGGCCCGCACGCCCGGTAGCAAACCTTACTGAATCCACTAGTGACGAACTCAATTGAATGAACTCAATATTAAATTACAAACTCAAGAACAGTTGGCTCACAAGCTGTATGAACACATACAGGCATTTCAGCTTAAACTTCGACTCTGGGAAAGTCATCTAAGAACTGGCAACACATATTATTTTCCGACACTTGCCAACCACAAAAACCGCCTTAACTGTGATTCATTTACAGACGAGTTGAAGTCTTTGAATGAAGTATTTAGCACTCGATTTCATGATTTTAAAGACCAACACAAATATTTAAAAATTTTCTCATCCCCATTTAATGTTGAAGTGGAACTAGCTTCACATTTGTTACAAATGGAGCTTATTGAACTGCGGGAGAACTCCGATCTGAACACCAAATTCAAAGATGTCTATTAATGAACTTTTATAAATCGTATTTTCCAGTTGACAAGTTTCCAAAACTAGCAGCATTTGCACGGAAGAATTTCGCGCTATTTGGAAGCACTTATAAATGTGAGCAATTGTGTTCCAAAATAAACTTTGTTAAATCTAAAACAAGAACAAGAATAACAGACCTTAATCTTGAAAACACGATGCGTGTGTGGAACGTCAGGTATACCTCCTAAGATTGACCAACTTGTTGATAAGATGAAGTCACAACCAGGGCTGTGGAGTCGGTAAAAAAACTTTCGACTCCGACTCCAGATAATTTTCGTAGTCCGACTCCGACTCCAACTCCGACTCCGGCAAAATTTTCTTTGTTTCCAGCGAATTTGTTGGCGAAAAAAATTAAACTGGCAATCTAATTGTAAATAAAACAAAAAAAAAGGCCTGTTGATAGGACCACAATATTATGAACATATTTAAAAAGGACATTTTTTTATGTTTTAAAATATCTCTGAAATTCGACTGTTTTCTTATTAGAGAGCATATAATTCTGAACTGAACTAGTTTGTGACGAAATCTGCGAATATCGGTCTTTTTTAGTTCATCGCAAGAAGACTACGACATAGCCACCAATAATCATAAAATCCGTCACCTACACTCGACAGAATTGAGCCGGATATTTTTTATATTATCGGCAAATGTTCCAACTTCCTTTAACATATAATTTGAATGGAATTACCTAATCATTTCGGTGTAAATCTGATTACAATATTATGATGTATATTTGGTTGCCTACCCAATCCGAAGCCAACCTTAAATAATGGGTCCTATTCCACAATCTCAGTAACAATTTAAAATCTCTACATATTTTGTTAAAGACAAAGGGATGTGATACTTTTGATAAATTTGTTCATGTGCCGAAAAAAAATAATCAATTTCGGTTAAAGGTTCAATCGCCATCTCGCATGTCTTTTTCTACATTATCTAAACATGGACCCGGAGTCGGCGTCGGTACATTTTTTCCGACTCCGACTCCTCTCAAATTTGTCTGAACTCCGACTCCACGACTCCGACTCCACAGCCCTGGTCACAACCATCACATTGAAAAGAAGTTTTGCGCGAATCAGAATCATTTTTGTTTTATTATTGACAAATTGTATATGAGGTTGTATTATGCTTATGTATATGTACTTTTCAATATTTTATAGAAATGTACGATGAAAAGTGTTTTGTAGGTTAAATGTTTACGTTGTTTTAGTGTTCATGTTAAATGATTTTATTGTATGTAAGTATTATGAAAATATTTTCTTTATTTTTAAGGGAGTGTTTTTAGTTTGTGTTATTATTTATTAGCGTTTTATTAAATGCAATTATATTATATTGTTTGTTTTACTTTTAACAATAAAAAATTACTATAAAAGAGAACTAATAAATGTGAAGTATGTGAAGCCATGTAGCTAATACAGTTCTAAAAAACGACCGGCCCGCCGTAATATTTCTAATTGGTTATCCGGCCCACCCTCTTATCGAAGTTGCACATGCCCAGGGGGCTACCACAAGCATTACAAATTATGACACATATGCTATTTCTTTCTAATCCACTAAAGTTACTATAACCTATCTCCACTGATAAATATCAGACAGAGGGCGGTATTGGCGGTGTTGAATTACTGTGAAATTGCAGATCTCTGTAACCAAAATGCGGGAGTTTCTAGTTGTTGCCAATAGCTGCCATCCGTATGATGTAGCTGGATCGCACTACCATTGGTTCGTTATAATGACGTTTATGCGCGTTTATGTATGAACCTGTCATTGCGTTGATTTTTAAATTCGAATTTGTAAAAATGCCGATGTGTATTGTGTGTGGCTGTTCAGACAGTGAAGTGAAAAGATTATTCAAAGACCCGAGAGGTAAGTAAACGGCTAGCACAAATATATATTATCATTATCATAAAAAAAAGTGTACATAAAATATTTGACTATTTTTTTAATTTTCCAGATCGGATAATTGGCTAAAATCAATGGGATTGGCGCCCCAGGAACGCATGTCAACTTGTTACAAAAGAAAATCCAGAAGCTTCTATGAAGAATAAATTAATTAACATGCTGATACAACGGAAAGCAAAGCAACGATACAAGCGCTGCGTAGACCACTCACAACAGTTGTATAACAATGTACCGAAGTCCTGACAAAAGCAGCACAAACAAACAATACACTTGCTTTCCATTGAATAAAGGGCACAGTTCCCAAACTCCCTCCAGGAGAAGATGAGACGAAACCACCAAATGTATTTTTGCAAAGGAAACCCTAGGAACTCCTACCTAAAGACCACAATGTACTCCTTCAACTCACCAGAAGCAACCTCAGACTGCTAACCGGAATCTATATGGGGTACTGCACACTAAAAAGCATCTAACCCGCATCGGACTCAGAGGACCACAGGTGTAGAGGATGCAAAATCGATCAAGAGACGGTAAAACACTTTCTGTACGAATGTCCGGCACATTTGACATTACGTGAATGTTTCCTGGCTGATACATGGCTGGTTTTATCCGCCATCAGAGGAGTCTCGCTGAGGGACGCCCTTGCCTTCACGAAGGCCGCAGGATAACTCGAAGCAGACAAAGCCTAAGCCGTAACGACCCCTCGGAGGTTAGCAAAAGGGGCCTAATGAAGCCTAGGTGCTGTGGGAATTGTCCCACCCTCCAATATATCCATATTCCATGAAGAATAAAATTTTCTGAAAAGTTAATGATAACATTTTTTCCCATTAGTTTTCAACTTTCTGCTGGATACGGTATATAATATATAAGGATACAATTAACCTTCCATAACTCGATCCATGACTTAACACAAAAGAGTTTGACTTATCAAGACTTCGAGTTATTAAAGAAAAACACATAATCATTCCGATTCTATAAAAAAAATTGCGAACGCACCAGTTGGTAGCGTGGTTAAATTTTTAATAACAGTTGTTGCCAATAATTGTTGCTAATAAATTTAACTAAATTTCCAAGCGGTTAGCAACAATTTCTATAGAATTGGTCTGAATATATATGTAATGAATGCATTTATTTAAGTAGAAATATGTTACCTACATATATAAAAGATTAGGGTTGCAACGGATTATGCTGAAAAGTGTACATGCATAATACATAATGTACATATAGTTTATTTTGGCGTAAAATCTCAGTTAATTCTGACAAACAAGATTTTTCATTTTAATTTAAAAAAAAGCTTTACTGTAGTTATATAATTATACAATGAATTGGTTGTATGTTTATTGGTTTCTAAATATGCATGCTAAACGTTCAACAAATTTACTACCAGCTAATTTGAAGGTGGTTACATCTTTCTTCCATGAACCACTTTCCACTTTTTTATAAGGTTAAATTTTTCAATAGATAAAGTACATTTTACTGACATTAGCAATAATATAAATAATTAGTTATAATAAAAATAATTAGCAATAATGAAAACAACTGTTTTCCATTTATGTAATAACAAATAAACCTAAGTTTGAATGTATAACTTTTAATAAAATTATAAACTTTTTATCTCACAGTGATTTTATTTTGAAAATTAATCTTTAGTATATTGCAAATACCAAATTTAATTCGATGGCGCTATACGATTTTGAATTTGGCGCCAGTACACGTTTATGTAACTCGAGCGCCATCTATGTTATGTTTACGTTGAAAGTTGAGATGACTATACATGTGTGAGAGCGATGCGAGATAGCCCATACGTCATGAAAAGTAACGTTTACTGGGTCATCTGTAGTAGTCTGTGCACATGCCTGATCTACCGTCATTAAAATCACATCTGACATATAATCTGACATATCCTGGCTACTAGTTTTAATTCAGTACCACCGATCTCGATGAAATAGAATTTGCTCATGCAGCTAAACTATTGATTGTACCAAAAAATGTCATAGTCATAAATTATTCAGAATTTCCTCTAGTTTAATTTATTATTTAACTATTTCGACGAAATTCCAGAAATGCCAGCTTATTTACAAAATCTTTCCAAAATGCTAAGACTAAACCTCCAGTTCCTTTGGACCATTTTTAACAAAAAGCATTTCAGCTCTAAGTTTGGCCATGAAACTTCTAAATATGAAGTTTCCCGATACCTTTAGTAGTTTCTCCGGAATCGTCGCCACAAAAAACGGGTACACACACACACACACACACACACACACACACACACACACACACACACACACACACACACACACCCACATCTACACACACACAAAAGACATTTTTTTGTACCTTGGTCAAAAATGTTCAGGGGACCCAAAAAGACATATTTCCGCTAAAATTTTTTGGCAAGATTACAATACTTTACATACTGCGTATGATAAAGTAAAAAGATATAGAAAATTTGAACAACACTTACACTTACCTTCTGAAACATGGTCCGGAGTAGTTAATATCCAGAAACTAAAAATACCTGATTAGCATTTGGAACTGCCCCATAGTTTAATTAACCCTGACCCACCACTTTCCAAATCAAGTTTCAAATAACTTCAAGACAAACTGGTCCCGCTTGCCGTTTGAATTTTTCCCCAGTGTCCTTCATTCGTGTTGAACTGACCACATGTCAAAAAACCATATAAATTTTAGTTTGGTTAAAAATGGCCCAGTGAAGCATGGTGCAGTAACATTTTCCGTTTTCGCTTAACCAAATTGTGCCGTAAATAACACCTGATGTCTATTACTGTTTTAATTACATCTATAAGCAACAGCCACATTTTGTAAGTAATTTTAACACCTTTAGAATAAGTTCAGACTAACTGTTGTTTATAATCGTTTTAGTTCTCATGAAGATGCTAAAAATTATTAGCGAAATATAAGAATTAAAATAAAGACTTACTAAATAACAGCTCCTTTATTTGCAACACGACTTTCACCCTATTAAACAATCTCCTAGTTAAAGAGGTCGAATATATTCATACCAATTATATATATATATATATATATATATATATATATATATATATATATAAAGGAGAGAGGTATTTGTCGGGCAATTCCATCATACGGAGGTCGAAGAAGCAACCGTATACACGTGTTTCGGACTATTAGTCCTCATCAGTACGGTATAGCCAAGGAAATAATAGTCCGAAACACGTGTATACGGTTGCTTCTTCGATCTTCAATCTTCGTATGACGGAATAGGGTATTCCGGTCATGTCAAAATTTAAGCAGATATTCGGTTTAACCTATTGTACAATTTATGAGGATTCATACAGTTAAGCTATGAGCTTTTTGATTTAGTTTTTCTATGAGATAATTGCAATTAAAAGTGCATTTCGTTTGAATTCACCGACCACCCTCGGAAATATACGATGATTACCGATCCCTTGTTGCGCTGGCAACAGCGGACAGATCTCGAACAGCTGATCGGTCAAGTTGACGGTTGGCGACCCTGTTGTTTGACAACAAACTCCGTTTTCAATTCGCGTGCTCAAATAAGGTTCAAACAAAGTGATTTAAGTGTTGTGAAATGTCGGTGGAAACTGATTTTATTAAGGCAGATTCAAGAAACTTGCCAACAATCGATCTGATTAGTATCATGACATATTTCAATGAGAATAAAGAGTACTTAGCAGCAGAACTGAAAGGAATTAAACTTGAAAGGTAACATAACCTACCAGCTTTTTTTATTATACAATTATTACAATAAATGCTAACTCTTTAGATCTGGACGACAAGAATATGGGGACCATGCAATTGGGTACGTTCAACTAAACCGGAATGAGGTTAATTGCACCGTTAAGGCTCGGATCACACCTGAACATTCAGTCAAAAAGAAACCGTATACAGTATCCTGTGTGATAAATGAAGCTTTGGGTCATGTCGTAACGCTTGCATGTGACGATTGTGTAGCATCTAAGAGTGGATGCAAACATTCTGTCGCCTTAATTATGTGGCTTCATCGACGTAGCGAGGAACCATCACCTACATCTGTAGTATCATATTGGCAGAAACCTAAAATGTCGGAGATAGGGTCATCTATTAAGTTTATTCTTGCAAAGGACATTGGGCGAACAGATACAAGCTGCTTAAAGGAATCTTGAAAAACCAAGAATAGCAAAGCAATTTTTGATGAATTTAATGACTATTGTCTGAATAGTGGCATTCAAAATCAAATAGGGAGGTACTTAACTGAGAGTTGCTTCGAACATTTATCAATACACACATTGTTCTGCGAATATAAAATTTTATACAACAAATCAGAACGAACTTGTGCAAATTTTGTTGAATTCTGCGCAGAGAGGATGGGCAATGTTCATGAAGTGTTGGAATCAAGAGGCCAAAGTAATTCGGCTGTATGGTTTGAATTACGGTATGGTAGAATCACTGCTTCTACAATCTACACCGCTTCAAGATGTAGTACAGATGGCTCTTTGGTTGAAATCATCTTCGGAGCTAAACTATTCGAATCTGCGGCGATGCGAAGAGGAAAGGAACTGGAGAGAGCTGTTATTGGAATATTAAAATCGAAAGAAATTGTTGTAGAAGAATGTGGCTTATTTTTAACAAAAGAACATCCTATGTTTGGGGCCTCCCCTGATGGAATAAATGAATCGCATGTCATAGAAATAAAATCTCCCTTCAAAGAATCAACAATGACAAATTATCTTAATAAAGATGGAATTACCGTAAAATGTATGGCACAAATACAGCTACAAATGTATATATGTAACCGCAAAAAGGCATTTTTTGTAGTAGCAGAACCAAATTTTGAGAACACTAAAAACATTATAATACAAGAAGTGGCTTTTGATCATGATTTATGTAAACAATTAATTAGTGATGCAGAGAAATTTTGGTCTACGTACATATATCCAAAACTTAACCACTAACATTGCATTTTTTTGTATTAATGGAAGAATTTGTAATATGTATCATTTTTTACTCTGTATGTATCTGAATTATAGAAATAAATATTTTATTTTCAAGGATTTTATTTTTTAAATTTATTAACTGTTTATGCATGCAGTGTTGTGTAATGGTGAGTAAATAAGCAATTTCTAAAGAAAAAACATCCAAAGTGTTATGAAATGTGTAATTTTATTAAAATCTATATATATATATATATAATTACAAAATATTTATTACATATATTTACAAAACATTTCTTATGATATATTCTTGGGTATTTATAATACAACAAGCTAAATGAATCATTTCATCTAAATGTTGTATGAAATTTTTGTTTACACAACTGTGTAACGACAACATTTTAAAATTTCTTATTCTATTTATCACACGTTCAATGTGGATTCTCAGGCTGGCTATTCGTTTTGTCTCCAATACATCTTCTGCAGAAAGTGTACCTCCTGTCACACTTGGGGGCCTTACAAGTGAACATCCTCTTTCCCTCAAATGTGTTTCTATTCCTTTGAAACCTCTATCAGCCATTACAATCCTATTTGTTGGTAGATTGTCCAAATAACTGCAGTTAAGCACAACGGTCATGTCAGTGGCTCGGCCACCAAATCCAGGTGAAATAAAATTAATTAATCCATCAGGAGTACATGAAATTAAATATTTAATAGTGTTGTTTTTCTTATATTCCGACCACGTTAAGGACTGGTGCAAGGCATTTTCTGGTTTTTCAACAATTATTTCAAAACAATCGATTATAGAAACTACCTTGCTATATCTTCTACGAAACGGCACTGGCAAGTTTTTTTCGATTTCGCTGGGAGTAGGCCAAAATATGAAATTTTTCATTACGCTGCTGATTTTATATAGAGTACTTCTAAATATTTGTGCTATCTGGGAAGTCCCCAATGCAAAATCGTCTGCCAAAGCTTTATATTCTACATCGAGGGATATTTTCTTCAACACTATATAAATGTCTCGCACTTGAATTTCTAGTGATTTTGATAGAATTTTCACCAGTTCGTATGCTTCTATTGTGATACCAAGATAATATTTTGGGTCCTTTTCTATTTTGTATAATGTTGTAATGTAGCACTGGTGTTTCATTTCTTCCATTTTGATACGCTTTAGATCTGAACTTGACGTACTACCCATAGATGTTTCGGAACTAGCCTCAAAATCGTTGACCATAAATTTACTCCGTTTGGCTACCGGAGAACCACTTGATGTCTCGGAATGCATTTCTTCGGGAATTTGTGACGAAACGGTACATTGAATAGCCTTGGATCGAACTAATGGTTGCATAGAACACTGTATAGATCTATCACAGAACTTCACACAAGCTTTCTCCTCAATGTTTTCCTTCAAATCAATGGGGTATTCCGGTGTTTTTGAAATTGTCATTTTTTACAAAGTATGGGTGCTACTGTTTGCTACTTCACAAGTAAAATATCAAACCTTGTTTTAAATTAAGAGAAATCGTTGTTTGAAGTTTGAATTAGGATTGGTCTTTGTGACGTCACAAAGACCGCTCAAAGTGAGCGACTTGACAACGTTGCTATATCTAGGGTGGACGTAGTAAATTTGTGTCTTCTGTTGTGTCAACGTTTAGAATCGCTCGTTTGTTGACACCTGCTTTGGTTATTGAGGTTATATCAAACACTTGTTTAAAATGTATAAACTCCATCGTCGACATTGTTCTGTGCCGGGCTGTAACAGCAGTAGAACAGTAACTCCTGATAAGATTTTCTTTACATTGCCGACTACCGAGATGAGAGATGTTTGGCTTCAAGTTTCAATGATCAAATCATCTCTCAAAAAAGTTACCTTTATTCGTTGTCAAACAACAGGGTCGCCAACCGTCAACTTGACCGATCAGCTGTTCAAGAGCTGTCCGCTGTTGCCACCGCTACTAGGGATCGGTAATCATCGTGTATTTCCGAGGGTGGTCGGTGAATTCAAACGAAATGCACTTTTAATTGCAATTATCTTATAGAAAAACTAAATCAAAAAGCTCATAGCTTAACTATATGAATCCTCATAAATTGTACAATAGGTTAAACCGAATATCTGCTTAAATTTTGACATGACCGGAATACCCTATTGAAGGCACAGCTCCGGGACGAAGGAGAAATTTCATGTTCTTTTTCCCCATAACTTTCGCCATTTTATAATTTTGTATATCATTTTCAGCCTGAAAGTACAATAAATTTGACTAATATTATGATAAATCTATAAAGGTGTAATGCTTACATCGAAATGATCTTCACAGATAAAGGTAACTTTTTTGAGAGATGATTTGGTCATTCCCAAAGCTTGAAGCCAAACATCCCTCATCTCGCTAGTCGGCAATGTAAAAAAAATCTTATCAGGAGTTACTGTTCTACTGCTGTTACAGCCCGGCACAGAACAATATCGGCGTTGGAGTTTATACATTTTGAACGTTTGAATATAACCTCAATAACCACAACAGGTGTCAATAAACGAGCGACTCTAAATGTTTACACAACAGAAGACAGAAATTCACTACGTGCACCCTAGATATTGCAACGTTGTCAAGTCGCTCACTTTGAGCGTTCTTTGTGACGTCACAAAGACCAATCCTAATTCAAACTTCAAACGACGATTTCTCTTAATTTAAAACGATTTTTGAGATTTTACTTGTGAAGTAGCAAACAGTAGAACCCATAGTTTGTAAAAAATGTAAATTTAAAAAACACCGGAATACCCTATTGCCCGACAAATACCTCTCTCCTTTATATCTCACCGTCGATTAACCAGCTTTCTTTTATATATATATATAAAGGAGAAAGGTATTTGTCGGGCAATTCCTTCATACGAAGATCGAAGAAGCAACCGTATACACGTGTTTCGGACTATTAGTCCTCATCAGTACGGTATAGCCAAGGAGCAAGATGGACACTCAATGGAAAAACACTCAAATGGTTCCCTACAGGGGGTGACCAATGTCGCCAATTTGGTGCTTCAGTCCCAACATCTTCAGGATTCGAAGACAAGAAGTGACGTCGCGCCGGAGGTGACTGGTACACCCCAGGTACACCATAGCCCATGGAAATAAAGGAAAGCTGGTTAAGACCAGAAAACATCTTACATTAAATTTTGTTTCATCCCAGGTCTGATGTCTGCAGGTTATACCTACATCGCCAAGATGGATGTTGTGGCTTGCAGCAATTGGGAAATATTTATAAATCGGAAATAAATGTAGGATATTTTGTGAAGACCAACAAGGAAGATAAAGTGGCGTCTGCACTACGGCTGTCTTATTTTTGTAGTGTTGAGTTTTAAGTCGCCGCCGTACCTTCACTGTAGACTGTCTTTCAGAACGGATGTGCATAGTTTCACCATTCGCCGTAAAAATTGTCTATCCATTCCAAGGCATAGATCATCAAAATTTAAGTCTTTCTTTACTTACAATGTGGCGAATGTTTATAATTCCATTCCTGTTCTATAGCCACTGCCATAAACGTAGCCCAATTTAGAAGACATTTTATAGACCTATTGTTGCGCCGGCAGGACTCATCTGGTCAGTGAGAGTTGTTAGCATTTCAGCTGTTAATTTGACGCCACATATTATTTTAAGATTAGCCACAATTATTTGCTTGCTTGATACCTAGATTGTTTCTGTTTAATTTTTGCATTGTTTTTAGGTTTTAGTTTGTATACGGGTCCGTGTGGAAGACCGAGCTGCTGCCGATTACTATCGGTTGCAAAAATATTGAGCCCTGTGTTTGGAGATTCGTAACTCTGCAACGACTGAACAATCCTGAATCATTTCTACATAACATGATTGACTATCAACATTTTCTGCGCCTAGGTTTGGGCAGAAGCGCGAGAGAAGTGTAAAAATGTACCCGATTTTAGCTCTTTTTCATAAACGCTCTTCTTTCCAAATTTTTTTCTGCTAAACCGCGTGCCCAAAAATATTCAAATTTACACAGAGTATAACTCAAGATCTGGTCTACAGATGGGCATTTTTATTTTACTAATTTTCTTTGCAATAAAGGCTATAAACAAGATTTTCATGGAAGCGGATATCTCGGCAACGAGTATTAGCACGATAACGAGACAGGTAAGAAAACAATCGTAAATTTTGTTTAATTACACTATTGACATAGAAACACATTTCAGATGTTCATTAATTTTATAAAGCGACATAAATATGCGATATAATTTTGGTACAGCGCGCAAGTACGTCACGTCGTTCAACGCAGTCGTCGCCGGGTTGGGGAGTCGAAGCCGAGACAGCATGTATCACAGGCCCGTACTTAGAATTAAAACAAACATCGTTCCATATTATTGATGTGACCAGCATTGATGTTGAAGGTTAGAACTGGTGGTCTCTTTGTTTAATGAAAGAATAGATTGGAAGTGTACAGCGAAGAGCTGTAAGCATGTTTTTTTTTTGTTTTAACGCCTTTTGAATCAACAGCAGCAATCAAATATTATCAGGTAGCATAAGCAAATAAAATAACAAAACCAAATATTTTTTCTTAGGCCCCAATAATATGATTTTGGGTAAAATCAAGATAACATAAATACATAAATATTCATTGAATAAAGTTTCTGTTGAGTGAGTAACTGCGGTGCGTGCGTACGTGTTTTGCAAGTATTGAGCAAGAATGGTGAAGTATTATTCCAAGGAAGTAAAACAATTAATTATCAATGTCAGAAATTTCTTTTTCAAAGAACTAAAGCACAGCTGTTGTATCTGTCAAAAAATCACCATCAAGAGAAGGTACTTTTATCGGAAGCAATTAAGTAAAATTATTGTGGTTACCTGTAGCCCATTGCAATGGAATTAATCTGAACGTACAAAATAAAGTTGCAAAAAACTACAGTACATTTAAATTAAAGATATGTTCAATTTATGTAACAAAGCGCTGTTTCAAAAGAGATATGGCAAAATTGCGTTGCAATTTTGCAACACAATTTTTGGTTTTGAAAATCAAAACCAATACATTGATAAAGACCATATTGTTGACTCAATTGTAGAAACAATTATAATCAACTTGCATGAAGATGATGATGATGATGATGACGAATTATTAGACTACAACGACAACAGTACAGATAATGAAGAGTGATTTTAGATAATGATAAAGTTGCCGCGATAGTTCCAAGGTCGGGTTTTTTCTGGAACTCCACAATTCGTTCATAGTTTAGGACAAATACTTGTCGCAATTGAAACATTTACCAAAAATTCCGGACCGTTTGTTTTCGCCCCAGAACCACCAGGAACAACTATGTCATCATCATCAACTACTAATTTTCGGCAAAAATGATGTTGTGAAAAAATAATAAATCACACAGAACACAATATGTATACAATTCCACAAATAAAAAAAATCATGTATAAAAATCAATATCAAAAATAAAACCGAGCGTGAAAATGACAAAAATATTGAATACGGTCCTGAGAGTTGATCGTTTGAAGTCGTAGCGCGAAGCCTTGCATCGCTTGACGCCCGTAACCCGCTTTCCCCGAGGGGAAGCATCGTGCGCACAGGAACAATGACATTCATTAAGCTCTTAAAAATTCGTATTTAACTTTTATGTTATAATATATCAATGGATGAGCATTACAATAAATAAGGATTGTTTACGTGCTAACTGCGTTGTCCTGCTATCGTTCGTTTGTGAAATATCCGCGTCCATCAAAAGCTCGCTTACAGACTTTATTACATAAGAAATCAAGAAAATAAAAAGACTAATCTATAGAAGAGATTCTAACTGTCACCTGAACAAAAATTTAAATTTGTTGGGTGAGTAGTTTAGGAGAAAAAAATCGAAAAATCGTGAATTATTTTAAATCGGGTACCTTTTTTTACTTCTCTCGCGCGCGTGCCTTAACCGACGGGCAGAAAATTTTGATAGTGACTCCTGTTATGTAGAAATTATTCAGGTGTATAACGCACTTTATTTCAATTTTTTTGTTCAGCCGTTTTAGAGTTACTAGCCTTCAAACACAGGGCTCAATACTTTTGCAACCGATAGTAGGTGGCATGTTCGAACGCGCACCTGGTTGAACCTAACAATGTATTATTAATGTTTTTTTTTTCACTTTTTAATAAACGCTCGTGTTTCCAAATTTTTTTCTGCTAAACCGCTTACCCAAAAAGATTTACACAGAGTATAACTTAAGATCTTGTCAGAATTACTAGCCTTCAAACACAGGGATCAATACTTTTGCAACCGATAGTAGTTGTAACCATTGAGTTCCTCTCGGAAAAACAAAGTATGAGAATTCAATCCAAGTTTTGATAGATATCTCAAATTTGCGCATATTCTTAACCATTGTACAACCAATAAGCTGAGAACATACTAAAATGTCATGTAATCGTAGGCCAGGCCAAAATCAATATAATTGTATAAAAGTGTACAGTCTGTCGGACCTTTCCCAAACTCAACCTGACCTTTTCTCTCGATTGATCGAACTATCGGCACTACAGTAAAAGTGTAACGATACTAATGTAAATATAATGTTTGATGCGGAATTGCTTTTTAATATGCTTTTTTATAACATTAAACAAGTTTGTCCGTCTTTGAACATGATGTATGTAATATGAATATTAAACATATTTGCCTGTCTTACCTGCAATACGGCTATGTATACGGTTATGACAATTGGGGCCATTAATCTCCAGTTCGTAATCACTTATGTTCTTAATGGACATATTTCCAAAGCTTAGTGTAGCTAAAATAACGTATTTTTGAATTTTTGTGATCAGGAAGAAAGATGAATAAACTCACCGTAAAGAAGAAAAAGACATAATCTTACAAGAAATCCTGCCATTGTTTGTTGTTTTCGCTATTTTTACTCTAACAAGTCGACATGTTCATTCAGCCTAATGCTTGTAGTGTAGGTAATATAATCTACAATCTTATCGTGTTTCTGATATAGGTGCCGTATATCTGAATAGCGGATATGATTGTTATTGGAAATTGAAACACGCAAGATATAGATAAGATTTGTACTGCATATTGAATTATTGTCATTATATTGTTTATTATAAAAACTGCACTGCTAGATAGATGCTATAGCAATTTTTGCTGATCATTGGAAGGAAAATAGACTGAGCAGGGGTGGACCAGCAACTTTGCGCAGTGAGCTAAGACTGTCTAGTAACCCAAGTTTAACTTAGTTCTGCTTTTTATTGGTCGACGACGATGAACGCGATTATAAAACTTTTAGATCTTTTAATTCCCTACAACCTGGCATTTTCAAGTTATGCGTTATTAAAAACGTCAAAAGCGTAAGAGTAACAATGTATGCTGGGTGATGCCTTTGCGTCCCAATTAGTTTGCAACATATTTTGTAATAAGAAAATAATAACATAAAATATTGCAACTATATTTTCAAATCTACGCTAGTGAATGATTAGTAGCTCTTAAACAATTACATAGAAAGTAAGGTGAGTATTTATCTTCTGAAGGACATATCCCAGAACCTGCCGACTTTTGAGTGCATGTATGATGATATTTTTACCAACATTTTCGGAACGCGGATGGTGATTCCCTATGCAGTTTGTCTCATGGAACATGATGTACATGGGGATCTCGAATATTGAAGAGCTACGATGTCGGTAAACGGAACAAAATTTGCGTAAATGTGGACCCTTTTGAGGACGATTTTTACTGTTTGATATTACGGAAATTTATTTTCAATTTATTTTTTCTTGAATAATAATTTAGCTATTAGGATAAATAGAAAATCGAAAGTTTGTACTTACATAACAGCATCTAAAGCCATTTATGATGTCAGAAAATGTTTATATGTTGTATTTGGCTGGGTAATATTCATCTTTTTTATTTCTTATGACGCCATATTGAATTTTTACAGATTTCAATAGATTATCGAAAATGATTTCCGACCATGTATAAACACATTTATGAAAATATATCGAAAAATGCCATTAGATGGCCCGCTAGATTACCCAACTTAACCCCATGATTTTTTTTCCAATGGGGCTTTATGAAAGCCAACATGTATCTATGGAACTATGACACAGTGTAGGCCCTTCAGGGAGTAGAGGGCTTTTAGGAATACCTAATAGAACCAATAATGGTCAAGTTTGAAACTAAATTCACGAACAAATTTAAATGTGTAACAAATACTTTCTGTTAATGTCTTTTTTCTTTTATTTGCCAAGTAATTACTTTGTTTGGGGAGTTTTCAATTTGTAATTTACAATAAATAAGGTATTGCCGTTACAAAGCATAAATAATAATGCTATTTTTGTATAATCAGGTTAATATGAGAAAATATTAGATTGAAAAATTTTGTGAAAATTCTAACCTATCATAAACGTGTTACACATGCTATTGTAAAGTAATCTAGATATTCTATTTGAATCTGTAAACATCAAATCGAATCTGACATTATTGATTATAGTTAGGCTTACCATACATCCCGGTTTGACCTGGACAGTCCCGGTTTGAGACGTCAGACCCGGCGTTCCGGTCGATTTGTCATCCATTTGTCACCATCCAAATCCGCCGTCAGGGTAGGTCAAAAATGTAATTGAATGTTATCGCCGCGGACTGATATGATAACAAATATGAAATGTAATTTTTTTCGAAAACTAGCTTGATGTATCTCCAATTTTTTTAACATAGCTTAATTGGATACCACTAATTATGAATCCGTGGTCAAACCATCCAAATCCGCCGTCAGGGTAGGTCAAAAATGTAATTAAATGTTATCGCCGCGGACTGGTATTAGAAGAAATGTAAAATGTCATTTTTTTCGAAAACTAGGCTTGATGCATCTCCAATTTCTTTAACATAGCTTAATTGGATACCTGTAATTATGAATCCGCGGTCAAACCATCGAAATCCCCCGTCCGGGTAGGTCAAAAATGTAATTGAATGTTATCGCCGCGGACGGGTATTATAACAGATATGAAATGTCATTTTTTTCGAAAACTAGGCTTGACGCGATCTGCGGACAATTATTGTCAAATGAACTATGTTTTTATTATTTCACTATTACTAAAATAAATAGTAAACTAAATAAATATTACTATATATTATTACATACCAGTGTGGTTCTTAAACTGCAAACCCATATATTGGGAGCGCTTGCAGTTTAAGAACCACTGTATTTAAGAAAAAAAGTAATTTGCATTTTTACTTTATCATACATAGCATGATAAAGAATTGTAATCGTGCCAAAAAAAACTGAGATTTTAGCGGAAATATGCCTTTTTAGGTCGCCGTTTTGTGTGTTATACTCGTGTCGATTCCAAAGAAACTACTAAAGCTATCGGGACGAAACTTCATATTTAGAAGTTCCATGACTAAACTTAGAGCTGAAAGAAGTTTTGTTCAAAAGGGCGCAAATGAACTGGACGTTTACTCTTAGCATTTTTCAGCAATTTGGAAAATAAATTGCCATTTCTGTGGCTACGATTCCGGAGAAACTACACGTATCCAGAGGAAACTTCATATTTAGAAGTTTCATGACCAAACTTAGAGCTGAAAAGGTTTTTGTCCACAAGAGTGCAAAGGAACTACATAGATGTTTCCTCTAAGCATTTTTCAAGGATTTTGCAAATGAGCCGCCATTTCTGCAATTTCGTCAAAATGGTTAAATAATAAATTAAAGCAGAGGAAATTTTGTATAATTTATGTCTTTGACATTTTTTGGTAAAATTAATAGTTTAGCTGCATGAGAAAATTCTATTTGATGTAGATCAGTCGTGTCTGCATTAATATAAAACTAGTCAGCCAGGATTTGAAAAATATTTTCATTATAATGACAGTAGGTAGTCAAACGGTGATGCTTTGACAATACCTACTGTCAATAGTATCAAAGTATCCGTCAAATCCTGGCTAACTAGTTGTATTTTAATGCAGACACGATTGATCTCGATCAAATAGAATCTCACGCAGCTAAACTATGTGCCTGGCCACATCAGATTTTTTTGCTCACGATAGTACGTCTTCTCAGACGCCTGTCAATTTTGACAACACGGAAAGATCACTTGACCCAACTATACTTATCCGTTAACACAACGCACACAACGTCCTCCAGATACCATACTTTCAACTCGATGCCGTTCTCGTCCCCGTAGGTCCTGCTTTTTCGGCCGCTCTCTAGAGCCTAGGCTCGCTGCACACGTCCGTGAAGTTAGCAATGGATTTAGATTTATTTTCACATATCGAAATTTACAGTCGGCCAGACAAATAGTGCGCATGACTGAGTTTTCTCTAAAATGCAGTAAATTTGTAACAGTGACGACACGTTATCGTAGTACTAGTGATAATAATACGCAGTATATGTAAATATTGTCATTTATAGACATTATGGCCTGAACCAAGTTCAAATATTTCAAGTTAAATCGAGCGGCGCAGAAAGACGATTTTAAAAATTATTCTTTCTCGAAAAGTAAGGATGATGTATTACCAATTTTTTTAACATAGCTTATTTGGATAACACTAATTATGAATCCGCGGTCAAACCATCCAAATCTACCGTCTGGGTAGGTCAAAAATATAATTGAATGGTATCGCCGTGGACTGGTATTATAACAAATATCAAATATCATTTTTTTCGAAAAGTAGGCTTGAGGTATCTCCAATTTTTTTAACATAGCTTAATTGGATACCACTTATTATGAATCAGTGGTCAAACCATCCAAATCCGCCGTCAGGCTAGGTCAAAAATGTAATTGAATGTTATCGCCGCGGACTGGTATTATAAGAAATACTAGCTGACGTTTGGACCGAATAGATAGGTAGACCAGCGAAGTCGGTAGACCGCCTATTTAGGTAGACCGCATAATTCGGTAGTCCAGCGAAATCAATAGACCACAAACATGAGCAGAAGACCGAAGTCGATGGGCCGCTGAAATCGATAGACTGCTATTCCATATGACTCCCCATCATGTACATACTACATACCCTCTCGACCTCTCCCCTTACACCCCTGCGTAAGATTGGTCAAAATGGGTGCTAACATGTAATCATGCATCAATAACAAATAGAAAAAATTTGAGTCCTATTAAACAATTCTGCCGTCCAACGGTAAAACGCCGCATCTCTATAAAAAAATCGCTAGAATTTTTCTGTTTGAATGCAAAAACCACGGTTTACATTTTAAAGAATTTACCTTAGTCTAGCATGTCACCTAACAATTTGTACGTTTAACAGGCTAATTTGTTTTAACTGGTAAAAGTATCGTCAGATTCAAGTGTCAAAGTATCGTCAGATTCAAGTATCAAAGTATCGTCAGATTTTCGAGAAAACGGAAAATATTTCAAATGAATGTTATTTTTGTATATACGGCACTTTACTATTGGAGGGCAGAATAGGTATCAAAATTCAACAGTCATATACAGGGTGTCCGGTAAAGGTGTTCCGAAAATTAGGGAGCTGATAGAGGACGTCACTGCCATCCAAAAAGTGTATATGCACTTTTGGGTTTCGACGCTTCATTAAAAAGTTATAGCTTTTTTATTTTTCAGTTTTGTATTCCCTTAAAAATATAACCGATTACAAAGTCGGCGTTGTTTATTTAACAGAAACAACGAAACACTTACAAATAACAAAAATAAATAAAAGAGTTTAGCAAATACTGCTCAAAATGTTGCCCTTCCATGTGAATTCACATTTCAGCACGTCTTTCCAAATCCTGCCGGACTCTTTCAAAAATTCCAGGTGTTTCTCGAATGTGATTGCAGGCACCATTTATTCGCTGTAGCAGTGCATTTCTGTTACAGCGAATGAATGGTGCCGGCAGGATTTGGGTAGTTGTGCTGAAATGTACATTCACATGGAATGGCAACAATTTGAGCAGTATTTGCAAAACTCTTTTATTTATTTTTGTTATTTGTAAGTGTTTTTTGTTTCTTTTAAATAAACAACGCCGATTTTTTAATCAGTTATATTTTTAAAGGGAATATAAAACTGAAAAATAAAAAAGTTATAACTTTGTAATGAAGCGTCGAAAGCCAAAAGTGAATATACACTTTTTGGATGGCAATGACGTCCTCTATCAGCTCTCTAATATTCGGAACACCTTTACCGGACACCCTGTATACCTGTTGCTTAGTTTTGAAGAAAAAAATATAGTGAGCGCGTAAAATATGGAAACATCACAATCACTGAAAAAAGTCTCATTTCAAAATCACTGAA
The DNA here is from genome assembly GCA_963966075.1 of Aphodius sticticus. Lineage (NCBI taxonomy): Eukaryota > Metazoa > Arthropoda > Insecta > Coleoptera > Scarabaeidae > Aphodius > Aphodius sticticus. The sequence continues at coordinate 46,386,994 of OZ014507.1, read as the reverse complement.
ACGGTATATTTTAAAAACTCCTAAAATAATTTTTTTATAATTTTACTTTTTACCATATTACCAAATTAGTTTTATATTCACTTTTTATTGTCGTAATGGGTATTGAAATAGTTACTTACAGGAAAAGTCAAAATGTTGCAAAATTTTGTTTTTATTGTGTACAGATGATATGTAGGGATGAAATATATAAAAAACACCTAATGCGTTGGGAAGCAAAAAAAATTATTTTGCATTGTTTAGGTTCTATTTTATCAAACGGCTGTAATTTGTTAAGGAATTGAAAAAAAAATCATATCGATGGCCTAGCTGCAGTACCATGTATAACCTATGCTTTAACCATGATGATACGTGGTAGGAGAGCTAGGCCATGGTTATAAAATATTTCTCTCACAATGATATTTGGTCGCAAAAAAATAATTTTGTCGGGAAAAAAGTGGGGGACAGGCTGTACCTATATGTCATATCATTGTGTAAGACAAAATTAATTCATGTATTTTTTGCTGTAATTATTTGAATTATCCTTTGTTTCAATATAGTCTATTATTATTTTTAGATAATATGTGTAAAAGAAAATTTTGAGAGAACCATTTGTAAATTTGTATAAACATATTTTGCAAGTATCAGTAAAATTTAATTTTTCTTTTGCATGATGGAGTACCCTCACAAATAAAATGCAATGATTGTTTTTTCTTTTCTCGAGAACTGCACTTTATAAAAAAATAAGTAAGCTGTAATTATTAAGCCTTTCTTTATTAATATTAAAGTATTTATTATAATTGTAAAGCACAAAAACCATAATAAGTAGTAGTAATAATATCAATACAGTAGTAGTAGTAATAATACATAAGCGCTTTAACTTCAAGAATTTCAAATTCCAAACTTACCAAAAGCTCTACTAAATTTTATGTACATACATACTGTGTCCGGCACTAACTTTTCAGAAAATTCTATTATTCAATAAAGTTTCTAGATTGACTTAAACCTAAAATGCAACTATTAGAATGTAATTATCTGCTTGCATATAGTGGGTGTCACCAAAACTAAGAACAACTCTTTCTTCTAAAAACAATGCAAAAATGTTATTTGAAAAAATTGTTTAGAAATATTAGGGTATTAAATAAGAAATTATAATATCCTTTGTCGTTGCATGATCACCCGGAACGTCAAAGATGACTATAATTTCATATTTAATGCATATTTTGACGTACTTTTTCGAGTAATATGTTTGCATAGCTTTGAAGATGAAGGTACATACTTGACTCTTGTCATTTTTATTTCTTTAGCAATATGCAGTGTATGCAACGGAGAAGGTGATTATAATTTCGTATTGGATGACCACTAATACAGTAGTGCGTCGATAATCCGAACCTCTGTAATCCGAACGTTCGCTAACTGAGTAAAAAGCCATTTTTGTCGATTTCTGTTTACAGAAATATTGCTTTTGTTTTATATCTTTTTTCCAATACTCCTATTTTCTTCTATTTAGGTGCAATGTTTGATAATCCGAACAATTCGATAATCCGAACCACCTTCGGGCCCAATTAGTTCGGATTATCGCCGCATTACTGTACTTTGAAATACAATTTTCAAATAACATTTTTGCACGCTTTTAAAACAGAGGCACTTTGCTCTTAAGAATAGTTTTCATAGTTTTGTTAACGCAATGCAAGCAGATAATACATTCTAATTTCTAATATTGCATTTTAGGTTTAAGACAATACGGAAACTTTTAACTGAAATAAAATTACCTGAAAAATTTATAATACACATTTTTCCCATTCTTGTCCAACTTAATTCCGGACACTGTATTTATCTCTCTATTATATTAAAATGGCAATTATCGGAAAATTTACTTCGACAAAAACAGAGAAATTTACAACTTTATGACACTATTTCAAAACCATTATTTAGCAAAGCCTTTATTTGAATAGGTAGGTATATTATAGATATATTATCGGATATATTATAGCATATATTATATATTATTATATATTATATATTATATTATTATTAGATATATTATAGGTATATTATATGAAATTTAATGAAAATAATGCTACCGTACCTTTTACCGACATTAACACTCTGAAAGAAATAATGGAATACATATGCAATAATAATAGACAATAATTGTTGCTTAAAATTGGATTGGATATCGATGTTAATGGCAGTTAGGTTATTAGGTTAAGATCCTAGATATAAAATTTATGCACAAAAAAAATTTCTCCTTAGCCAATAGATCAAAATTTAAAATGGAGGTTTTCAAGGCGAAGGTGCACAACATTTTTAAAAATTTAGATCCCTTGACTTGTCGCCAAGTTGATAATTGAAATAGGAAAACGTGTTTATGCATTGAACCGTAGTATATAACCCACATTTTTCGAAGAAGACGTGATATTACCGGTAATTTTTCAAAAAAAAAACAATGGCTTTACACCCCTCCAGCAGCCGAAATTATTATAACGTTCTGGAGTTACCAGGGGTCATTGTAGAACATCTTGACCGAGCAGAATGACGGCCACATTTAACCGATGTGGCCGTCATTTCTATCGATCATAATCTAACTATTTAAAATACAAAAGAAAACCAAATGAAACACTAATTGGTTGCAATTACTGAAAGCTCCGAACAGATCAGATTTTAACATTTTTGCCACCACTAAAAGTAGTTTTTCAGAAATCGGGAACATTTAAAATTTTTAACAGTTATTCTAACGTTCGTAGTTTAAAATATGCCCATATATGGGATTTTCTTTAGATTGTATATGACCGCAAAGAAGATTGACAAATGAAATCTCTGTTCATTGTCTACATTACGTAAAAGCTTGTCTGAAAGCAAGAAGGCTTGTTTCTAGATGCTGGAAAAAATCCCCCGCGCCTGGTTAGCTTCAATTCTAATGTTTAAATGCCAATAATTTGAAAAATATTGATTGCTCTGCTCTAAATTAACTTTTGGATAAGCTTTCTTTGGTTAGAAAAGCGTTTTCAGGTTGCTTAAACAAATAATGTTGCTATATACCGTGTCCGGTGCAAAAAGTGTTTAGAAATATTAGCGGGCATTAAATACGAAATTATAATTTCTTTCGTCGCAGATAATTACATTCTAATATTTGCATTTTAGGTTTAAGACGATAGAAGAATTAAATCAGAAGCATTTATGAAGAATACAATTTTCTGAAAAGGTTATATTAATAATTTTGTCCCGTTAGTGTTGTCAAACTTTCTACCGGACACGCTAAAATATCTATATGCTGCCCATATAATTTTTAATTAGTGATAAATAATAATTGTCGTTAATTTCAAGATCGATTTATACTGTTATTCTAAATTAGTTTTATATAAATTTTATATAAATTCGTGTTACGTCGTTGTAATTTATATTATCTCCTGTATATTATGATAAAAAATAAACAAAGCATTAAAAACATAATATGTACCTTAAACAAATCAGATGAAGCGTTAAAAAAATTAAAAAAAAAGTCTCATCTGGATTTGAACCGCAGTTATCCACTGGAAAAATTAAAACGTCAACGCCTTACACCTCTCGGCCACGGCACCACTTGGCGAAACGTTTTGAATTTCACGTATATGACCTGTCTCCTAACCTCTAATGATTAAAATCTAGAAAATTGTCTGTCCGTGTCGTTTTTTCTAATGAAAATTGCATGGCACCTGATTTGCTTGCGTTGAATCGATGCAAACTTCACAAAACATGGCAACTTGTACACCTATTACCTGCGTTACGTCGCATCGCGTAACACCATGGGAATTTGACGATCTCGGCACACATATGGAGCAATGTTATCGCGCTTACATGAAACATGGCAATTTTCCTCCGTTTTCTCAGTTTTCCGGTCATAATTATGCCGATTGCGGCCCTCAGTTAACCTATACATACACAGTACATACACATTACACATGTGAAGTTGCAACTGTAAAGTGACATTCACATAAGCTGACGCTACGCTGCGGTGCGCTGCGCTCGCCTGCGCTCGACTACGCTCCAAACGCTGGCCTACGCTGGCCATGCGCTGGCCCACGCTATGAACGCAAGATGCCGACGTATGTATTTTTGCGCCTGGCCGCTACTGTCAACAAAATTTATACATAACCCCTAAACATACTGCAACGGGCGATCATCTCGCGGCTTTTCGTAAAGAGTTTTGGTGTATATTATGGAATATTTTATAAATACATATTGGAACGTGTCTGAAGAATGCAATTAGGTATGCGTACATGTTATTATTATTTATAACACATTTTAAATCAATGTTTTTATTGCATTTTAGGATTGAAGATATGCGACGTGGTTAAGTGGTTTCGAGAAAGCAGTACATAGGATATCTTCAAAGAATGAGTGCAACCACAGTGCAACTAACTATAAAACTAACGGAGGATATACTTTTGTTTACCAAGAACATAACAAGATTTAGGTTGAAATAGGTACGGGGTAATTACTTTTGTATCACATTGAACACGTTTTATTGGAATGAATTACTAATTTTACAGTTGTGTGTTACCTCATTTGAGAAGAGCTCAATCAGTTGAGACAAAGATAGAATGGAACACAGTCTATATAAGAAGAAACATATGGACGTTTACTCTTAGCATTTTTCAGCAATTTGGAAAATAAATTGCCATTTCTGTGGCTACGATTCCGGAGAAACTACACGTATCCAGAGGAAAATTCATATTTAGAAGTTTCATGACCAAACTTAGAGCTGAAAAGGTTTTTGTCCACAAGAGTGCAAAGGAACTACATAGATGTTTCCTCTAAGCATTTTTCAAGGATTTTGCAAATGAGCCGCCATTTCTGCAATTTCGTCAAAATGGTTAAATAATAAATTAAAGCAGAGGAAATTTTGTATAATTTATGTCTTTGACATTTTTTGGTAAAATTAATAGTTTAGCTGCATGAGAAAATTCTATTTGATGTAGATCAGTCGTGTCTGCATTAATATAAAACTAGTCAGCCAGGATTTGAAAAATATTTTCATTATAATGACAGTAGGTAGTCAAACGGTGATGCTTTGACAATACCTACTGTCAATAGTATCAAAGTATCCGTCAAATCCTGGCTAACTAGTTGTATTTTAATGCAGACACGATTGATCTCGATCAAATAGAATCTCACGCAGCTAAACTATGTGCCTGGCCACATCAGATTTTTTTGCTCACGATAGTACGTCTTCTCAGACGCCTGTCAATTTTGACAACACGGAAAGATCACTTGACCCAACTATACTTATCCGTTAACACAACGCACACAACGTCCTCCAGATACCATACTTTCAACTCGATGCCGTTCTCGTCCCCGTAGGTCCTGCTTTTTCGGCCGCTCTCTAGAGCCTAGGCTCGCTGCACACGTCCGTGAAGTTAGCAATGGATTTAGATTTATTTTCACATATCGAAATTTACAGTCGGCCAGACAAATAGTGCGCATGACTGAGTTTTCTCTAAAATGCAGTAAATTTGTAACAGTGACGACACGTTATCGTAGTACTAGTGATAATAATACGCAGTATATGTAAATATTGTCATTTATAGACATTATGGCCTGAACCAAGTTCAAATATTTCAAGTTAAATCGAGCGGCGCAGAAAGACGATTTTAAAAATTATTCTTTCTCGAAAAGTAAGGATGATGTATTACCAATTTTTTTAACATAGCTTATTTGGATAACACTAATTATGAATCCGCGGTCAAACCATCCAAATCTACCGTCTGGGTAGGTCAAAAATATAATTGAATGGTATCGCCGTGGACTGGTATTATAACAAATATCAAATATCATTTTTTTCGAAAAGTAGGCTTGAGGTATCTCCAATTTTTTTAACATAGCTTAATTGGATACCACTTATTATGAATCAGTGGTCAAACCATCCAAATCCGCCGTCAGGCTAGGTCAAAAATGTAATTGAATGTTATCGCCGCGGACTGGTATTATAAGAAATACTAGCTGACGTTTGGACCGAATAGATAGGTAGACCAGCGAAGTCGGTAGACCGCCTATTTAGGTAGACCGCATAATTCGGTAGTCCAGCGAAATCAATAGACCACAAACATGAGCAGAAGACCGAAGTCGATGGGCCGCTGAAATCGATAGACTGCTATTCCATATGACTCCCCATCATGTACATACTACATACCCTCTCGACCTCTCCCCTTACACCCCTGCGTAAGATTGGTCAAAATGGGTGCTAACATGTAATCATGCATCAATAACAAATAGAAAAAATTTGAGTCCTATTAAACAATTCTGCCGTCCAACGGTAAAACGCCGCATCTCTATAAAAAAATCGCTAGAATTTTTCTGTTTGAATGCAAAAACCACGGTTTACATTTTAAAGAATTTACCTTAGTCTAGCATGTCACCTAACAATTTGTACGTTTAACAGGCTAATTTGTTTTAACTGGTAAAAGTATCGTCAGATTCAAGTGTCAAAGTATCGTCAGATTCAAGTATCAAAGTATCGTCAGATTTTCGAGAAAACGGAAAATATTTCAAATGAATGTTATTTTTGTATATACGGCACTTTACTATTGGAGGGCAGAATAGGTATCAAAATTCAACAGTCATATACAGGGTGTCCGGTAAAGGTGTTCCGAAAATTAGGGAGCTGATAGAGGACGTCACTGCCATCCAAAAAGTGTATATGCACTTTTGGGTTTCGACGCTTCATTAAAAAGTTATAGCTTTTTTATTTTTCAGTTTTGTATTCCCTTAAAAATATAACCGATTACAAAGTCGGCGTTGTTTATTTAACAGAAACAACGAAACACTTACAAATAACAAAAATAAATAAAAGAGTTTAGCAAATACTGCTCAAAATGTTGCCCTTCCATGTGAATTCACATTTCAGCACGTCTTTCCAAATCCTGCCGGACTCTTTCAAAAATTCCAGGTGTTTCTCGAATGTGATTGCAGGCACCATTTATTCGCTGTAGCAGTGCATTTCTGTTACAGCGAATGAATGGTGCCGGCAGGATTTGGGTAGTTGTGCTGAAATGTACATTCACATGGAATGGCAACAATTTGAGCAGTATTTGCAAAACTCTTTTATTTATTTTTGTTATTTGTAAGTGTTTTTTGTTTCTTTTAAATAAACAACGCCGATTTTTTAATCAGTTATATTTTTAAAGGGAATATAAAACTGAAAAATAAAAAAGTTATAACTTTGTAGTGAAGCGTCGAAAGCCAAAAGTGAATATACACTTTTTGGATGGCAATGACGTCCTCTATCAGCTCTCTAATATTCGGAACACCTTTACCGGACACCCTGTATACCTGTTGCTTAGTTTTGAAGAAAAAAATATAGTGAGCGCGTAAAATATGGAAACATCACAATCACTGAAAAAAGTCTCATTTCAAAATCACTGAAACGGTATATTTTAAAAACTCCTAAAATAATTTTTTTATAATTTTACTTTTTACCATATTACATGTCGTAATGGGTATTGAAATAGTTACTTACAGGAAAAGTCAAAATGTTGCAAAATTTTGTTTTTATTGTGTACAGATGATATGTAGGGATGAAATATATAAAAAACACCTAATGCGTTGGGAAGCAAAAAAAATTATTTTGCATTGTTTAGGTTCTATTTTATCAAACGGCTGTAATTTGTTAAGGAATTGAAAAAAAAATCATATCGATGGCCTAGCTGCAGTACCATGTATAACCTATGCTTTAACCATGATGATACGTGGTAGGAGAGCTAGGCCATGGTTATAAAATATTTCTCTCACAATGATATTTGGTCGCAAAAAAATAATTTTGTCGGGAAAAAAGTGGGGGACAGGCTGTACCTATATGTCATATCATTGTGTAAGACAAAATTAATTCATGTATTTTTTGCTGTAATTATTTGAATTATCCTTTGTTTCAATATAGTCTATTATTATTTTTAGATAATATGTGTAAAAGAAAATTTTGAGAGAACCATTTGTAAATTTGTATAAACATATTTTGCAAGTATCAGTAAAATTTAATTTTTCTTTTGCATGATGGAGTACCCTCACAAATAAAATGCAATGATTGTTTTTTCTTTTCTCGAGAACTGCACTTTATAAAAAAATAAGTAAGCTGTAATTATTAAGCCTTTCTTTATTAATATTAAAGTATTTATTATAATTGTAAAGCACAAAAACCATAATAAGTAGTAGTAATAATATCAATACAGTAGTAGTAGTAATAATACATAAGCGCTTTACCTTCAAGAATTTCAAATTCCAAACTTACCAAAAGCTCTACTAAATTTTATGTACATACATACTGTGTCCGGCACTAACTTTTCAGAAAATTCTATTATTCAATAAAGTTTCTAGATTGACTTAAACCTAAAATGCAACTATTAGAATGTAATTATCTGCTTGCATATAGTGGGTGTCACCAAAACTAAGAACAACTCTTTCTTCTAAAAACAATGCAAAAATGTTATTTGAAAAAATTGTTTAGAAATATTAGGGTATTAAATAAGAAATTATAATATCCTTTGTCGTTGCATGATCACCCGGAACGTCAAAGATGACTATAATTTCATATTTAATGCATATTTTGACGTACTTTTTCGAGTAATATGTTTGCATAGCTTTGAAGATGAAGGTACATACTTGACTCTTGTCATTTTTATTTCTTTAGCAATATGCAGTGTATGCAACGGAGAAGGTGATTATAATTTCGTATTGGATGACCACTAATACAGTAGTGCGTCGATAATCCGAACCTCTGTAATCCGAACGTTCGCTAACTGAGTAAAAAGCCATTTTTGTCGATTTCTGTTTACAGAAATATTGCTTTTGTTTTATATCTTTTTTCCAATACTCCTATTTTCTTCTATTTAGGTGCAATGTTTGATAATCCGAACAATTCGATAATCCGAACCACCTTCGGGCCCAATTAGTTCGGATTATCGCCGCATTACTGTACTTTGAAATACAATTTTCAAATAACATTTTTGCACGCTTTTAAAACAGAGGCACTTTGCTCTTAAGAATAGTTTTCATAGTTTTGTTAACGCAATGCAAGCAGATAATACATTCTAATTTCTAATATTGCATTTTAGGTTTAAGACAATACGGAAACTTTTAACTGAAATAAAATTACCTGAAAAATTTATAATACACATTTTTCCCATTCTTGTCCAACTTAATTCCGGACACTGTATTTATCTCTCTATTATATTAAAATGGCAATTATCGGAAAATTTACTTCGACAAAAACAGAGAAATTTACAACTTTATGACACTATTTCAAAACCATTATTTAGCAAAGCCTTTATTTGAATAGGTAGGTATATTATAGATATATTATCGGATATATTATAGCATATATTATATATTATTATATATTATATATTATATTATTATTAGATATATTATAGGTATATTATATGAAATTTAATGAAAATAATGCTACCGTACCTTTTACCGACATTAACACTCTGAAAGAAATAATGGAATACATATGCAATAATAATAGACAATAATTGTTGCTTAAAATTGGATTGGATATCGATGTTAATGGCAGTTAGGTTATTAGGTTAAGATCCTAGATATAAAATTTATGCACAAAAAAAATTTCTCCTTAGCCAATAGATCAAAATTTAAAATGGAGGTTTTCAAGGCGAAGGTGCACAACATTTTTAAAAATTTAGATCCCTTGACTTGTCGCCAAGTTGATAATTGAAATAGGAAAACGTGTTTATGCATTGAACCGTAGTATATAACCCACATTTTTCGAAGAAGACGTGATATTACCGGTAATTTTTCAAAAAAAAAACAATGGCTTTACACCCCTCCAGCAGCCGAAATTATTATAACGTTCTGGAGTTACCAGGGGTCATTGTAGAACATCTTGACCGAGCAGAATGACGGCCACATTTAACCGATGTGGCCGTCATTTCTATCGATCATAATCTAACTATTTAAAATACAAAAGAAAACCAAATGAAACACTAATTGGTTGCAATTACTGAAAGCTCCGAACAGATCAGATTTTAACATTTTTGCCACCACTAAAAGTAGTTTTTCAGAAATCGGGAACATTTAAAATTTTTAACAGTTATTCTAACGTTCGTAGTTTAAAATATGCCCATATATGGGATTTTCTTTAGATTGTATATGACCGCAAAGAAGATTGACAAATGAAATCTCTGTTCATTGTCTACATTACGTAAAAGCTTGTCTGAAAGCAAGAAGGCTTGTTTCTAGATGCTGGAAAAAATCCCCCGCGCCTGGTTAGCTTCAATTCTAATGTTTAAATGCCAATAATTTGAAAAATATTGATTGCTCTGCTCTAAATTAACTTTTGGATAAGCTTTCTTTGGTTAGAAAAGCGTTTTCAGGTTGCTTAAACAAATAATGTTGCTATATACCGTGTCCGGTGCAAAAAGTGTTTAGAAATATTAGCGGGCATTAAATACGAAATTATAATTTCTTTCGTCGCAGATAATTACATTCTAATATTTGCATTTTAGGTTTAAGACGATAGAAGAATTAAATCAGAAGCATTTATGAAGAATACAATTTTCTGAAAAGGTTATATTAATAATTTTGTCCCGTTAGTGTTGTCAAACTTTCTACCGGACACGCTAAAATATCTATATGCTGCCCATATAATTTTTAATTAGTGATAAATAATAATTGTCGTTAATTTCAAGATCGATTTATACTGTTATTCTAAATTAGTTTTATATAAATTTTATATAAATTCGTGTTACGTCGTTGTAATTTATATTATCTCCTGTATATTATGATAAAAAATAAACAAAGCATTAAAAACATAATATGTACCTTAAACAAATCAGATGAAGCGTTAAAAAAATTAAAAAAAAAGTCTCATCTGGATTTGAACCGCAGTTATCCACTGGAAAAATTAAAACGTCAACGCCTTACACCTCTCGGCCACGGCACCACTTGGCGAAACGTTTTGAATTTCACGTATATGACCTGTCTCCTAACCTCTAATGATTAAAATCTAGAAAATTGTCTGTCCGTGTCGTTTTTTCTAATGAAAATTGCATGGCACCTGATTTGCTTGCGTTGAATCGATGCAAACTTCACAAAACATGGCAACTTGTACACCTATTACCTGCGTTACGTCGCATCGCGTAACACCATGGGAATTTGACGATCTCGGCACACATATGGAGCAATGTTATCGCGCTTACATGAAACATGGCAATTTTCCTCCGTTTTCTCAGTTTTCCGGTCATAATTATGCCGATTGCGGCCCTCAGTTAACCTATACATACACAGTACATACACATTACACATGTGAAGTTGCAACTGTAAAGTGACATTCACATAAGCTGACGCTACGCTGCGGTGCGCTGCGCTCGCCTGCGCTCGACTACGCTCCAAACGCTGGCCTACGCTGGCCATGCGCTGGCCCACGCTATGAACGCAAGATGCCGACGTATGTATTTTTGCGCCTGGCCGCTACTGTCAACAAAATTTATACATAACCCCTAAACATACTGCAACGGGCGATCATCTCGCGGCTTTTCGTAAAGAGTTTTGGTGTATATTATGGAATATTTTATAAATACATATTGGAACGTGTCTGAAGAATGCAATTAGGTATGCGTACATGTTATTATTATTTATAACACATTTTAAATCAATGTTTTTATTGCATTTTAGGATTGAAGATATGCGACGTGGTTAAGTGGTTTCGAGAAAGCAGTACATAGGATATCTTCAAAGAATGAGTGCAACCACAGTGCAACTAACTATAAAACTAACGGAGGATATACTTTTGTTTACCAAGAACATAACAAGATTTAGGTTGAAATAGGTACGGGGTAATTACTTTTGTATCACATTGAACACGTTTTATTGGAATGAATTACTAATTTTACAGTTGTGTGTTACCTCATTTGAGAAGAGCTCAATCAGTTGAGACAAAGATAGAATGGAACACAGTCTATATAAGAAGAAACATATGGAAAACCCTATACCCATCTACAACAAAGGTCCATAACTTATGGATCATAAGGTATGCTTCGAGAAATATCCAAAACACCTGTAGTGTAGGACAGGAATTTCAAGAGTGTCTCTTACAATTAGACATCGAAAGATGATAGTATAGAACACAGTGTACTATAAGAAGGCATACACAGAAGATCCCATCACTACCCTTAATAAAAGACGATAAGGTTTGCTGCAACGAAGAACCACACCTGTAGTGTACCACAGGAATCGCGAGAGTGCCTTTTATAATTCATCAAAAAAGGTTTTACCAAACGTTTTGTATGTGATTGTGCAATTTGTGTTAATTTAAAATGCATATTTGGTTGCCTATCAATATACAGTAGTATCTATACAGTAGCATTGTATTGATGAACACATTTTTTTTTAATTCTTATCTTTTAAGTTAAGTAAAAACTTCAAATCCCGATTGCTCATAACTTCTTTGGAGGCAAGCTAAGCTGAACAAATGTAAGTTTCACTATTTTGGGCAAGTGCTTTGTTTCTCCTAGATATTAATATGTGACCCCCAATCGCCATATTATATATTTTTGTTATTTTATGTAAGCTTCTTTCTATAAGAAAAATTCAGTTATCATTAATTACTTTACTCAGGTTTTGATCTTGAGGATCACAATATGCATCGTCTAATTATTTGATATTTCCTATAAACAAATGTTGGTAATTCAGGACTTTGTATTTTTTTTTCTGTTTTCGGCTAATAAATAACTTTACCACGATACTATTCTATACTTACTTATTTACAGCACTTCTTTTCCTCTGGTTCACATAATTTATAAGTATTCCTTTTTTTTAATTTATTTTCATTGTATTCTTTGCATTTATTTAAAATTGTAGCACCAAAACTCATTACAATACTATGTTAGCTTTTTTAAATAAATAATATCACAGTAAATGTTAGTTAACTGAAGCAGATAGGAAAGTAACTAATAGTAAGGCTATTTAGAAAATAAATAAAAAAAATCATATTTGCTGACGTTTGCAAACTGTGTTGTTCGCTTCTTCAGTTCTACCGTTTGTATTTATTATTGGTATCACTAATGAATATTATTTTAGTAATTATACTAATAATTCTTGTATTAATTATTCATGAATATAAGTAGGTATTTTAGTAATTATAATTTTCAATACATTGGATTATAACCTACTTATATAAACCAATAAGTAAACATAGTTTGTAGTTCAGTAATTTATTTTTACAATTCCAATAAAGTAATAACCACCAGAAACTAGCAAAATGTGGTGCAATAAGTAAAATAATAAATATTATTAGATGCATTAACAGCATAAGTTGCAAATGGTCTAACACCACCTTGTGAAAAAGATTGTTTTTTAATTCAAAAGGAGCATTGAAAAAAAAACAATTGGCTTTTAATCCTACTGCTTGTTTAAAAAAGGGAACTGTTTCAAACAGTGCAAAGTAAACAGTGTTTTTTAGTTACACCATTTCTATCTTAAATATAAAATACTTAAAAAAGAACAATAATCAGGAATTTCGATGAGACATGCATCTTTGTTGTTTGGCGTAAACTCCTCGGATTTATCGTCCTTCTTCGTGGTCCACTATCATGTATCAGGAATTTCGACGAGACATGCATTTGTGTTGTTTGAAGTAAACTCTTCGTATTTATCGTATTTCTGCGTGGTCTACTATCAACCGCAAGCCATAGTAAGATGAAACAACATTGTAGAATGTCCACACAATTTTACTATTTGGTCACCCAATCTGGAAATATATAATTTTACAGTCTTAAATATACAATCTTATAATGCATATTATAGGGAGTATAAAGGACCTTTGTGAGTCAGGTCAATTATTTGAAATTCAATGATGTTTTAGCTTAATCTAAAAACTAATAATCTATTAACGTTCAAGTCTATATATCAGAGCATTTCACATATTTCCATGTACGTAGTTTGTCAAAAATATAATAATAATCTAAGCTAAATGACTATCCTGACCAACAAAGCACAAAATGGGACAAGTGAAAACGGTTTCTGGTATGCTTTTTTCCGTACAACCTGAAACTGAAAGTAGGAATTTCCCAATTCTATCTAGTTTTTCAGGGAAAAATGCATGTTTGTTTTTTTACAGCTGTTTAGCACTGCTTTTCTGGAAATATAGACTAAAGTCAAAATTAGACCTCCCATTCTTCACAGCAGATCACATAAAAATTCCACCTACCATTCTGAACATAATATTATCCACATATTCTATGCTACCAACAAGCAAGGTTCTGTTGGAATATTGGTTTCGTGGTTGTAGATTATCTCAACATAAGGCCCCAATGAGTTTATGCTTTTCCTGCTATAAATAAACATATATGTACTTAGTAAAAACAACAAACTCACCAGATATTCTACTTACATCTCTATATCCATTATAGTTTTTTCGCAAACAGACGTAGAACAATCTAGGTTCTTTCTTGAACATGTTGCTATAAAGAATTCAATAAAACGTGGTTTCTATTGCACTGATATGGACTATAATTTATACGATAACCTCAAAAGCATCTCAAAACTGACGTAAACCGAACACGTGACATTAGACGGAGATCCTACCGTGGCAAGCGCTACGAGCGCTCCAGCGTTTAGGTGAGCGTGGGAGAAACTATGCGAGCGTGGACGAGCGTAGACATAACGGCGACGCTAGCGTCAACGTAGCGCCAGCGCAGCGTACAGTTGCGTAACTTGCGCGTATCTGAACGTAGCATAAGTTTTGACAAATAAATCTGACGTTTCTCGGAGCGCGAGACTCTCAGGGACTCTGACGTCACACGCCGCCATATTTGCTCGCGCGCGCGTGGGTGAACGATTCCAAAATACATTCGCCTGAAGCGGAAAAGAACGACGCTCATTTTGGTGGTTCTCGCTTCGCCGTACGTTTCGCCAGTTCAGAGGAGATACGCCAATAAGTTTAAGCGGGCTTCGCCGTTTCGCAATTATAAAGTATGATAAAATGTCATTTTTTTCGAAAACTGGGCTTGATGTATCTCCAATTTTTTTAACATAGCTTAATTGGATACCACTAATTATGAATCCGTGGTCAAACCATCCAAATCCGCCGTCAGGGTAGGTCAAAAATGTAATTAAATGTTATCGCCGCGGACTGGTATTATAAGAAATATAAAATGTCCTTTTTTTCGAAAACTGGGCTTGATTTATCTCCAATTTCATTAACATAGCTTAATTGGATACCACAAATTATGAATTCGCGGTCAAACCATCCAAATCCGCCGTCAGGCTAGGTCAAAAATGTAATTGAATGTTATCGCCGCCGACTGGTATTATAACAAATATGAAATGTCATTTTTTTTCGGAAACTAGGCATAATGTGTCTCCAATTTTTTTAACATAGCTTAATTGGATACCACTAATTATGAATCCGCGGTGAAACCATCCAAATCCGCCGTCAGCGTAGGTCAAAAATGTAATGGAATGTTATCGCCGCAGACTGGTATTATAACAAATATGAAATGTAATTTTGTTCGAAAACTAGGCTTGATGTATCTCTAATTTTTTTAACATAGCTTAATTGGGTACCACTAATTATGAATCCGGGGTGAAACCATCCAAATCCGCCGTCAGGCTAGGTCAAAAATGTAATTGAATGCTATCGCCGCGGACTGGTATTATAAGAAATATAAAACGTCATTTTTTTCGAAAACTAGGCATGATGTATCCCCCATTTTTTTAACATAGCTTAATTGGATACCACTAATTATGAATCCGCAGTCAAACCATCCAAATCCGCCGTCAGGGTAGGTCAAAAATGTAATTGAATGTTATCGCCGCGGACTGATATGATAACAAATATGAAATGTAATTTTTTTCGAAAACTAGCTTGATGTATCTCCAATTTTTTTAACATAGCTTAATTGGATACCACTAATTATGAATCCGTGGTCAAACCATCCAAATCCGCCGTCAGGGTAGGTCAAAAATGTAATTAAATGTTATCGCCGCGGACTGGTATTAGAAGAAATGTAAAATGTCATTTTTTTCGAAAACTAGGCTTGATGCATCCATCTCCAATTTCTTTAACATAGCTTGATTGGATACCACTAATTATGAATCCGCGGTCAAACCATCCAAATCCGCCGTCAGGCTAGGTCAAAAATGTAATGGAATGTTATCGCCGCGGGCTGGTATTATAAGAAATATGAAATGTCATTTTTTTCGAAAACTAGGCTTGATGTATCTCCAATTTCTTTAACATAGCTTAATTGGTTACCACTAATTATGAATCCGCCGTCAAACCATCCAAATACGCCGTCAGGGTAGGTCAAAAATGTAATTGAATGTTATCGCCGCGGACTGGCATTATAAGAAATATAAAATGTAATTTTTTTCGAAAAATAGGCATGATGTATCTCCATTTTTTTTAACATAGCTTAATTGGATACTACTAATTATGAATCCGCGGTGAAACCGTCCAAATCCGCCGTCAGGGTAGGTCAAAAATGTAATTGAATGTTATCGCCGGACTGGTATTATAACAAATATGACATGTCACTTTTTTCGAAAATCAGGCTTGATGTATCTCAAATTTTTTTAACATAGCTTAATTGGATACCACTAATTATGAATCCGCGGTGAAACCATCAAAATACGCCGTCAGACTAGGTCAAAAATGTAATTGAATGCTATCGCCGCCGACTGGTATTATAACAAATATGAAATGTCATTTTTTTCGAATACTAGGCATGATGTATCTCCAATTTTTTTAACATAGCTTTGTTGGATACCACTAATTATGAATCCGCGGTGAAACCATCAAAATCCGCCGTCAGGCTAGGTCAAAAATGTAATTGAATGTTATCGCCGCCGACTGGTATTATAACAAATATGAAATGTAATTTTTTTCGAAAACTGGGCTTGATGTATCTCCATTTTTTTTAACATAGCTTAATTGGATACCACTAATTATAAATCCGCAGTCAAACCATCCAAATCCGCCGTCAGGGTAGGTCAAAAATGTAATTGAATGTTATCGCCGCGGACTGATATGATAACAAATATGAAATGTAATTTTTTTCGAAAACTAGGCTTGATGTATCTCCAATTTTTTTAACATAGCTTAATTGGATACCACTAATTATGAATCCGTGGTCAAACCATCCAAATCCGCCGTCAGGGTAGGTCAAAAATGTAATTGAATGTTATCGCCGCCGACTGGTATAACAAATATGAAATGTCATTTTTTTTCGAAAACTGGGCTTGATGTATCTCCAATTTTTTTAACATAGCTTAATTGGATACCACTAATTATGAATCCGCGGTCAAACCATCCAAGTCCGCCGTCAGGCTAGGTCAAAAATTTAATTGAATGTTATCGCCGCGGACTGGTATTATAAGAAATATAAAATGTAATTTTTTTCGACAACTAGGCATGATGTATCTCCAATTTTTTTAACATAGCTTAATTGGATACTACTAATTATGAATCCGTGGTCAAACCATCCAAATCCGCCGTCAGGGTAGGTCAAAAATGTAATTGAATGTTATCGCCGCAGACTGGTATTATAACAAATATGAATTTTTTTTTCGAAAACTAGGCATGATGTATCTCCAATTTCTTTAGCATAGCTTAATTGGATACCACGAATTATGAATCCGCGGTCATACCATCGAAATCCCCCGTCAGGGTAGGTCAAAAATGTAATTGAATGTTATCGCCGCGGACGGGTATTATAACAAATATGAAATGTCATTTTTTTCGAAAACTAGGCTTGATGTATCCCCATTTTTTTTAACATAGCATTATTGGATACCACTAATTATGAGTTCGTGGTCAAACCATCCAAATCCGCCGTCAGGGTAGGTCAAAAATGTAATGGAATGTTATCGCCGCGGGCTGGTATTATAAGAAATATGAAATGTCATTTTTTTCGAAAACTATGCACGATGTATCTCCAATTTCTTTAACATAGCTTAATTGGTTACCACTAATTATGAATCCGCCGTCAAACCATCCAAATACGCCGTCAGGGTAGGTCAAAAATGTAATTGAATGTTATCGCCGCGGACTGGCATTATAAGAAATATAAAATGTAATTTTTTTCGAAAAATAAGCATGATGTATCTCCAATTTTTTTAACATAGCTTAATTGGATACTACTAATTATGAATCCGCGGTGAAACCGTCCAAATCCGCCGTCAGGGTAGGTCAAAAATGTAATTGAATGTTATCGCCGGACTGGTATTATAACAAATATGAAATGTCACTTTTTTCGAAAATCAGGCTTGATGTATCTCAAATTTTTTTAACATAGCTTAATTGGATACCACTAATTATGAATCCGCGGTGAAACCATCAAAATACGCCGTCAGACTAGGTCAAAAATGTAATTGAATGCTATCGCCGCCGACTGGTATTATAACAAATATGAAATGTCATTTTTTTCGAATACTAGGCATGATGTATCTCCAATTTTTTTAACATAGCTTTGTTGGATACCACTAATTATGAATCCGCGGTGAAACCATCAAAATCCGCCGTCAGGCTAGGTCAAAAATGTAATTGAATGTTATCGCCGCCGACTGGTATTATAACAAATATGAAATGTAATTTTTTTCGAAAACTGGGCTTGATGTATCTCCAATTTTTTTTAACATAGCTTAATTGGATACCACTAATTATAAATCCGCAGTCAAACCATCCAAATCCGCCGTCAGGGTAGGTCAAAAATGTAATTGAATGTTATCGCCGCGGACTGATATGATAACAAATATGAAATGTAATTTTTTTCGAAAACTAGGCTTGATGTATCTCCAATTTTTTTAACATAGCTTAATTGGATACCACTAATTATGAATCCGTGGTCAAACCATCCAAATCCGCCGTCAGGGTAGGTCAAAAATGTAATTGAATGTTATCGCCGCCGACTGGTATAACAAATATGAAATGTCATTTTTTTCGAAAACTGGGCTTGATGTATCTCCAATTTTTTTAACATAGCTTAATTGGATACCACTAATTATGAATCCGCGGTCAAACCATCCAAGTCCGCCGTCAGGCTAGGTCAAAAATGTAATTGAATGTTATCGCCGCGGACTGGTATTATAAGAAATATAAAATGTAATTTTTTTCGACAACTAGGCATGATGTATCTCCAATTTTTTTAACATAGCTTTATTGGATACTACTAATTATGAATCCGTGGTCAAACCATCCAAATCCGCCGTCAGGGTAGGTCAAAAATGTAATTGAATGTTATCGCCGCAGACTGGTATTATAACAAATATGAAATTTTTTTTCGAAAACTAGGCATGATGTATCTCCAATTTCTTTAACATAGCTTAATTGGATACCACGAATTATGAATCCGCGGTCATACCATCGAAATCCCCCGTCAGGGTAGGTCAAAAATGTAATTGAATGTTATCGCCGCGGACGGGTATTATAACAAATATGAAATGTCATTTTTTTCGAAAACTAGGCTTGATGTATCTCCAATTTTTTTAACATAGCTTTATTGGATACCACTAATTATGAATCCGTGGTCAAACCATCCAAATCCGCCGTCAGGGTAGGTCAAAAATGTAATTGAATGTTATCGCCGCGGACTGGTATTATAAGAAATATGAAATGTCATTTTTTTCGAAAACCAGGCATGATGTATCTCCAATTTCTTTAACATAGCTTAATTGGATACTACTAATTATGAATCCGCGGTGAAACCATCCAAATCCGCCGTCAGACTAGGTCAAAAGTGTAATTGAATGTTATCGCCGCAGACTGGTATTATGACAAATATGAAATGTAATTTTTTTCGAAAACTAGGCTTGATGTATCTCCAATTTGTTTAACATAGCCTTATTGGATACCACTAATTATGAATCCGCGGTAAAACCATCCAAATCCGCCGTCAGGCTAGGTCAAAAATGTATTTGAATATTATCGCCGCAGACTGGTATTATAACAAATATGAAATGTAAATTTTTTCGAAAACTAGGCTTGATGTATCTCCAATTTTTTTAACATAGCTCTATTGGATACCACTAATTATGAATCCGCGGTGAAGCCATCCAAATCCGCCGTCAGGCTAGGTCGAAAATGTAATTGAATTTTATCGGCGCGGACTGGCATTATAAAAAATATGAAATGTCACTTTGACCTACCCTGACGTCGGATTTGGATGGTTTCACCGCGGATTCATAATTAGTGGTATCCAATTAAGCTATGGTAAAAAAAATTGCAGATACATCATGCCTAGTTTTCGAAAAAAATGAGATTTCATATTTCTTATAATACCAGTCCGCGGCGATAACATTGAATTACATTTTTGACCCAGCCTGACCGCGGATTTGGATGGTTTGACCGCGGATTCATAATTAGTGGTATCCAATTAGCTATGTTAAAAAAATTGGAGATACATTAACCCTGGTTTTCGAAAAAAAATGACATTTCATATTTGTTATAACACCGGTCCGCGGCGATAACATTCAATTACATTTTTGACCTACCCTGACGGCGGATTTGGATGGTTACCGCGGATTCATAATTAGTTGTATCCAATTAAGCTATGTTAAAAAAATTGGAGATACATCATCCTTACTTTTTGAGAAAGAATAATTTTTAATGTTGTCTTTCTGCGCCGCTCGATTTAACTGAAAAAATTTTAACTTGGTTCAGCCCATAATGTCTATAAATAACAATATTTACATGTACTTCGTATTGTTATCACCAGTACTACGATAACGTGTCGTTACTGTGACAAATTGACTGCATTTTAGAGAAAACTCAGTCATGCGCAATATTCGTCTGGCCGATTGTAAATTTCTATATATGAATCTAAATCTAAATCTAAATCCATTGCTAACTTCACGGACATTCGCTGCACTGCTCACCAACAGTATGGCGTCACCGAGCGATTGGGCGTGCTCTTAGTTCGGTTTAAACATTGATGTTCAAAAACAATTAAGAGCAACAATATTAAGCGGAAAAATTTTACACACTGTTTTCTTGCCGCCTAAGGATTTTATTTGTTAAATTAGGTAAAATCATGCAAGACCCCTATTGTTCCACTATAGTAATAATATGTAACATATATGCTTGACCATTATAACTCCAATGGATTACTTAATATGAGCGAGCGGAAATATTTGTATCCTTTTCAAATCATTTTGCTAATATGCGTAGAAAGTATTTCCGCCCCATATCAATAGTTGTAGACTGCTTCAATTTTGCTCAGAAATGTTCAAGGGACCCAAAAGGACATATTTCCGCGAAAACTTCAATTTTTTTTCAACACGATTACGATACCTTATCTTACTATGTATGATAAAGTAAAAATATATTAAAAAACTAAATTGGTGTAACGCTTCATGGAATAGGTGTCAATAATAATTAGAAGAAATAAAGACTGCTTGTTCTTCTCTGTTCAAATTGATTTATCCAGATTAGTGACCGGTTTCGCCCAACAATCTGGGCATTATCGAACTAATGCTAGAAATTTCAACATCAAATTAGCGAAACGCACATGAAAACAACAAAAAGGAAAACGTAGTCAGGAGAATTACGATACCTTATCTTACTATGTATGATAAAGTAAAAATATATTAAAAAACTAAATTGGTGTAACGCTTCATGGAATAGGTGTCAATAATAATTAGAAGAAATAAAAACTCCTTGTTCTTCTCTGTTCAAATTGATTTATCCAGATTAGTGACCGGTTTCGCCCAGCAATCTGGGCATTATCGAACTAATGCTAGAAATTTCAACATCAAATTAGCGAAACGCACATGAAAACAACAAAAAGGAAAACGTAGTCAGGAGAATTGATTGAAATAGGGGAAAATTAGCTCTCTTTGTCCAGTACACAAGTCAATGTTTAAAATCTTTGAAAAATAGACATTCATAACCTAAAATATAGACAACCAAAATCAAAAACGGACCAAAACGATTAACGCTTTGTAGCACCGGATTCAAATGGGTATTACCTGAATGGGTGGCAGCAAACACATCGTTCAATTAACGTAAAACTAACCAAGGCACCAGGTCAATTTGAACAGAGAAGAACAAGGAGTTTTTATTTCTTCTAATTAAAAATATATTATTATGATATACAGTTTGTTCATTTCAAAAGTATCCACCCTTAATTACTCTTGACCTGATGCGATTATTGCATTATGTGGAAACATGTCGATTTAGATAACGTGGGGGAAGTTAAAAAATGGTACCTAGAGAATCTTAGGTTTCATCCCTTCGCCCCCCCTATCGAATAGGCTCAAACACAGAATTACGGAAGAATGTAGACAAATCACCCGTGAAACATTCGTCAAAGTTCGCGAAGAGTTCGAAAACAGAAGGTATTTCTGTGTAGCAAATAATGGTGGCTATTTCAAACATATCATAAAATAATTTCTTATTGCTTATTTTGTTAGTTATTTTAATTTTTTATTTCTTATGACTGTAATTTAATTCAACAGTGTCCGCATCATTTGAAAGGGCATGAAATTCTCTACTCAACCATGATAAAAAAATTAAATCGGTCGATTGGTTTTTAAGATAGACTACACAGAAGATGGAAGGTATGAAATCAATTATTACTATTAGCGAAACATTGCGGATTGGATACACTGTTGAATTAAATTACAGTCATAAGAAACAAAAAATTAAAATAAATAATAAAATTAGAAATAAGAAAGTATTTTATATGTTCGAAATGGCCACCATTATTTGGTAGACAAAAATACATTCTGTTTTCGAACTGTTCGCGAACTTTGACGAATGTTTCATGGGTGATTTGTCTACATTCTTCCGTAATTCTGTGTTTGAGCTCTTCGATACAGGCGAGAGGAGTTTGGTAAATTTTAGTCTTCAAGTGAGCCCAGAGAAAAAAAGTCGAGAGGTGTTAAATCTGGGGATCTTGCAGGTCATTCCCTAGCACCCCTTCTGCCAATCCATTTCTCAGCAAATCTTTGGTTCAGCCAATTTCGAGCAGATACAGCGTAATGTGGAGGAGCTCCATCTTGTTGGAAATGTTTTCTTCACTCAGTAGCGTGTTTCTAACTTCATCCACTTGGTTCTCCAAAGATTCGGTTATTAATGGATCTATTACATTTTCGAACAGATCAAGGTACAATTCTCCATTCAAGTTCTCTTCAATGATTTAGTTCCCAAGAATACCAGCCCATACATTAATTTTTTGTGGAAACTGGGTATGCTTTTCGCGGAACGGGTTTTCATTATCCCAGTACCTACAGTTATGCCCGTTAACAAGCCCGTTAAGGAAAAAAGTGCACTTGTCGCTGAAACATACAGTAAAGATAAAACTAGGATATCCAATGATTTCTTCGGACATATGTTCGCAAAATTCAATTCTTCGATCGTAATCGTCTTCACCGAGTTGCTAATGAATTTGAATTTTGGAAAGAAAAAAAATTGGTGTTTCTCAACACTGTATGTTCGGAACCAATGAAAATATTGGTGACGTTGGAGACTTTTCTGATAGAACTTGTAGGATCAGCGGCGAAGTGACCGAGAACTTCAACTTGTGTCCCTTCATCCAAAATCCTTGGCCGAGTATTCTTTTTGTTGCAAACCGTCCTGTTTCTTCAAATTTTCGGACAAGTTTCATGAAATAGCAATGCGCAACATTTTTGTCTGGATGTCTTGCGTTGAAAACTCGAGCAGTTCCGCGAGCACAACCGTTTTGAGCTCAGTAAGCAAAAATTATTTCGATTCTTTCTTCTAAAGAGTACACCATTTTCAGAAACGTTCTTCTTCCTTATTCAAAAGTCTTTTCCGCAACAAATACTAATATGACAAACCGTACTGATGTTTGACAAAACTTGTTGCATTTGTTGTTCCATGACTGCCCTAGTTCGAAAACAGAATGTATTTTTGTCTAGCAGATAATGGTGGCCATTTCCAACATGCTATAAAATAATTTCTTATTTCTTATTTTATTATTTATTTATTTATTTTTTTTTAATTCTTGTAATTTAATTCAACAGTTTATCCAATCCGCAATGTTTCGCTAATAATAATTTATTTCATACCTTCCATCTTCTGTGTAGTCTATCTTAAGAACCAATCGAACGACTTAATTTTTTTTATTATATTTATTATATAATGATGTATCACAAGGTAAGGGGTGCCATTTAAAATTTCAAAGTGGGGTGGCTGGGGAGGTGACGAGATGAGACCTAAAATTCTCTAGGTAACATGTTTGAACTTCCAACTGGATATCTAAATCGACGTGTTTCCACTCAAAGCAATAATCGCATCAGGTCAAGAGTTATTAAGGGTGCCTACTTTTGAAATGAACACACTGTATATTGTTGCGAAGTATAGATTAATTATATTGTGTAATAGAGGTCGGGTCATCCAACCCGTCTGGGACATACTTTTGCCCGTTCGGAAATGCAGACGCCAGGCATTTTAAAATCGGCACAAAGACATCCTTTGTGGCACGGGTTCAAAACGTGCAAATTATGTACGTCAAAAGCCGTGTGCAACCAAAAATCCTCTCACGATTTTTGGGGTCCCAAAACAGGTCATGACGTCTCGCCAAATTCAATATAAAAGAAACGGCATGTGATGGGAATAGGATCAGTAATTTGCGGCACCTGAGTATAGTATACGCTCAACTATCGTGTTTCACGGACTCCAGTTAGCTGTTATGTTGGAATTCTGTATGGTCAACAATACACGAACTATGTAGTAAACAACAGTTCGACTTTTATTTACATCTCCATCCTGACCTAGAGCCGTCCCCCATTAAGAGCTACGTAACATGGTGGAGGCGCAAAATGGTCCCAAGGAAGATCGGGAACAGCTTATTTTGGTCAGTGGGGAAACATCTGAAAAACCCAGCGAAGAGGAAGCATGTTTGAAGCGACTCGGAGACAACGCGAATTGTTTTGCCGGTCAATCTGCAGGGAGGTTTTGTAAAATTTCTCACTCCCCCAATGAGTGAGACCTTTCCAAGGACAGCTATTAGCAACCGCACGGCTGGATAGCGGTAGGGTCAAATAACTCTCAACTCTTCGTCTTAGAAATAAGTTAGTAGCTAGTGTTTTTATTTTTTTAGTTTAATTGCTGAAGGTTCATGCCGCCAATGTAAGGAAGAATATGCATTTGCCCGTTCTCACTTCGATGGATGATGCTGCCTGGTGCGGGATCACGCAGAGATGAATATACGGATCTACAAGAAGCAGTCGACACATACGCACCGGGGTACTATACCAGCATAATTGAGTTATATGCGAGTTTTGGTGTTGCCAATACCGCCAGAAGAAGCTGGTGATGTAGACTGGAGGGGATATGGCGCTACGGATTCTACCGAACAACCCCTCACGGGACAAGGGATGTCTCGACCAGTTTGAGAAGAAACAAACCAATCGATTAGAGAGGAACGGTCCTATGGATTCTATCAAACCACATCGCACGGGAGAAGGGGTCCCGACTAGTCCAAGCACAAGTAGAAGAAGGAGAAGAATTAAGAGAATTCTAAGAGGCAACAGGAGATGATTCTGACCAAAGAATCTGAGTACACGGTCAAAGCCGACAGTAATGGTGTCCCTTAACTACTTAAGGGGCACCATCGCATTCCTAGAAGAAGAAGGTTGGCAGGAGGACCCAAGAATGAGACCGGACGGATGAGAACGGGCCAAATCGTATACGATACCAGCACGACGACATTGAACTTTCCTAAACTAGAGTAGTCTCCCTGTAAAAGCTACGTAGCCATATCCAAAATGTAAACATTTAGAATATTTTTGATATTTGGTACATATAGAGAATAAACTGCTTCCGGGTTATGCCGTGTGTCAAGAGTCGTTAATGCTGACGTTTCGCGAACCACGTTGCTGGCTTCTTCAAAGCTAATTGAATACTGAAGACCTACCAAGAAAACCTCCCTTATATACCTAAATTTATACCTCACTGCGCACATCTGGAGGTACCGCTCCCATGTGCTTTTCCACCTGACCGCGTTAGGATCGATTTCCAGACCCTACTAATGTCCGTACCGTCCTCGCGATTGATGTTGTCCAAATGTTTGGATATTTCGATGGCTTCTCTAATAAGCCTTCGATGATAATTACCCACCCTTGCCAACATCTTCACGTTATCGAAATTCATTGTGTGTCCCGACTCGTGGCAGTATTGAGCAACAGCGGACTGTTGAATCTTGCGTAGTCGGGTGTCTCTACTGTGCTCCTTGACTCGATATTCGATACTTCGTCCTGTCTGTCCTACATAGCATGTTCCACACTCACATGTTATCTTGTATACCCCTTCGTTCTTCAGGGGTGGTGTGATGTCCTTTGGGTTAGGCAAAAGATCTTTTACCTTTGCTGGTGCTCTGTACCTTACAGTGATACCCGATTTCTTCAGTAATCTACCGATTCTTTCTGATACCCCACTTACGTATGGTAAGCAAGCGAACCCCTTTGACTCTTGTCGCTCCTCTGAGACTAGCGGTTTTCTTTGTGTGACACCCCGTATGTCAGACTTGGTGTATCCGTTTTGGGGCCGTTTTAAAAACATCGCAACTTCCAAACGAAATATTTCGTTGCGATGTTTTTTTTTGCTGGGAGTGGTCTGCCTGCCCCCCACCAACGTCAACCAGGCCACAGTTTTATGATAAGGTGAAGTTGGGGGGTTTAGAGGAAGCAGGCAAAGGCGGAGCATAGTCGACGCGAGTACATTCGAAGGGGAAGTACTCAGCCAGTTTGTCGCCGCGCGTCGGCGCTTTCGCTTTCGCTCAAGTTACAATGTATTAGTGTTCTCACTCATCACGGTCGCATATGCATCCCGGACTGCATACAGCTGGCTGGCGGCCGCCAGGAGGTAAAAGAAAATATATTGATTTAATTTAGAGAGAGCGCGCTTGCTATTATAATATTTAATATTTTTAACAGGGTGACATACATACAGTATAGTAAATTGACAAAAATGTATTAACTCATGATAACTCATCGGTGAATTATGGACTTCAATTTAGAAAGGAATTAATTAAAATCGAGCAATGAGCACCCAATACATCTATAAACATGCTAGATATCGAACGAACGCACGGCAGTGACACACGAAGACAAAAATAAAAAAATTAATCTGATGCGGCCAGGCACATTACTTTATCATACCATATATAAAATTAATAGTTTAGCTGCATGAGATTCTATTTGATCGAGATCGGCCATGTCTGCATTAAAATAAAACTACTGGAACTAGACGGATATTTTGATTATATTGACAGTAGGTATTGCCAAAACATCAGCGTTTGACACTACCTACTGTCATTAGAATCACAATATCTGACAAATCCTGGCTAACTAGTTTTAATGCAGCGATCTCGATAAAATAGAATTTGCTCATGCAGCTAAACTATTCATTTTACCAAAAAATGTCATAGTCATAAATTGTTCAGAATTTCCTCTACTTTAATTTATTATTTAACTATTTCGACAAATTTCCAGAAATGGCGGCTTATTTGCAAAATCTTTCAAAAATGCTATAAGACTAAACCTCCAGTTCCTTTGGATCCTTTTCAACAGAAAGCTCTTCAGCTCTAAGTTTGGTTATGAAACTTCTAAATATGTATGAAGTTTCGTCCCGATACCTTAGTAGTTTCTCCGAAATCGTCGCCACAAAAAAAAACACACACACATACACAGATTTTTTTTACCTGGGTCAAAAATGTTCAAGGGATCCAAAAAGACATTTCCGCTAAAACCTCAAAAATTTTGTTTGGCACGATTACAATACTTTACATACAGTAGACTCTCCTATAACTCGAGTTCGTACAACGCGAATTCCTACAACGCGCTCAGGATTTTGCGACAACAAATTCATATAACGCGGCTCTCGTACAACGCGCGATGTGCGCGTATTGTTGTCCGGCCGATGTGTGCTAACTGCGCATGAGCCAGCTGTTATTTTGAACTGTCACCACCGCGCTTAGAAAATACATAACCAAATTGTTTCGTAACGACGCGGCACGATGGATGATGGAGACAAACAAAAGGTACAAAGAGAATGTATTCTTATTAAATTAACAAATCCATGTACCATACTACATAAGATAGAACGAAAACAATGCAATATAAGCTGTCTGTAGAAGCACTAAATGTATACACGATTTTGCGATAAGAATGAATTAGTTTCTTCGAGTTTGTTTTACGTGTATTCACTAATTCATACTGACTATTCTAAATGCTGCTCATCAACATAACAGGTAGGAAATTTAATTCCATTTATAATGTGTTTTTGGGTTATGACATCTATTTACTTATTTCAATTTTGCATTGTTTTTGGCGTTAAAACGCTACAGGCGGACGGCGCATGCGTCAAAATTCGCGATCGTCAAGTTCCTATAACGCGCTTTCGTACAACGCCTAATATTAAACCGCGTTGTAGGAGAGTCTACTGTACTACGTATGATAAAGTAAAATCATAGTACATAGTCCAAAGTTCCCCAAACCATTTATATAAATCCCAAATATTTTGTCACCTACAAGTTCGATATATTTTATAAACGTTTTGGGCGCCATGAATGCAAGATACATGAATGAAAACAAATTCTGGCATTGGCTATATCCAATTCCCGCTGTAATACTGCTCAATACAGTCGCTGAACTAATATCCATTAGAGCCGACCCAAGTTCGTCACTGCTAATTGTCTCTTCCTGTCCACAAAACCGACATTTTAAATAAAATGTTCATTTGAGTCCTGTTCTGGTCTCTTTGTCTCATTTGTAATTAAATAATTACAATATTGTTCTTTTAGATTATCTATACATATATTTTAACTTAGGTGGTACGTAGTCGTTTTTTACTAATTCGTCTAGAGGACAGATGCGGATGTTTAGGTATTTTGCCACGACTTCTACCCATTATTAAACAAATGTACCTAACACCTGGCAGGTATAACTCCACTAAGTATAATATAATACAGTATATGACTTTTATCGTGTGTTAAATTTGTAAACCGTGCGTATAAATGTGAAATGCGAGAACTCGGTTCTCCCGATTCAATATACGCTACGGTCATAACTTGTGAACAGTCTAATCTAAAAATAGCAGTAGGCGTGGCGTAGTTATAGGCGGTGTTTAAAACTCCTAACGTCTGCTGTCTACACCGGGCACCCGTAATATAGGCAAATTACATACATTTCTGGCAATTACGCTTTGTTATCGCAATTATAATGTTTAGATTAAAATTGTACTGAAATAAAAAATCTATTTTTGTATCATGAGTTGGGCTAAATGTTTTATATTTAAAAAAAAACCAAAGATGTAGAAGTAAAATTGATTTTTATCCTTAAAAAATTTTTTTTTCATCCAACCCAACTCGTTATTTATCTAAGAAGTTACATAAAAAATTTCATAAACTTTGAACAATAAATAACGCTTTTATTTGCAAACGCGTTTTAAGAGAGGTAGAACTGGGTCTTAACGAATCTTGACACACGGCATAATCCGGAAGCAGTTATTCTCTAAATGATTCTGGCCGTGAAAGTCTACATACTTATTTGGTACATATTTTTATTTTTACATTATCATACGTAGTATGACAAAGTATTGTAATCGTACCGAAAAAAAATTTGAGATTTTAGCGGAAATATGTCCTTTTGGGCCCCTGAACATTTTTTACCAAGGTAAAAAAAATGTCTGTGTGTGTATGTGCGTGCGTGCGTGCGTGCATCCCTTGTGAATTTTTTTTTCAAAAATATATTCTTTGGTGACAGATCATCGTACGTAGTTCTTCTGGTATTTATTTTGTTTGCTTTATTTTATTTGCTAATGAGTATGTTGCTTTTACATATACTTTTTGATACAACAATAAAAATTAATAGTCCCTATTTAACAACATGCTTAAAAATTGTTATAACTCAAAAATGACTTTTGCTACAATGAATTGTTCAGTATATGTTAATAATTTGTTTAAATTTTTAAGAAAATTAAAAAACTGATTACACTATTCAATTGTATAAATAATAATACAAAAGAAACTGTCTATCATAGCTACCGTAATGGTATAAACATTACAGAAGGCATTAAAATAATAAAGCTTCACATACGCAAAATAATCATTATTTGTCCTAGAATCAAAAAGTGTCCAATACAAAAGTTGTAGATCATGAAAAAATCTGTAACTTTTGTAGATGATACTATATAACAGATCTTCAAAACATCCGAGAAAAATGCAAAAAATCCTTTTTTAGTATTTTTTGCTTAATTTTCGCATAAACAATTTCTTGTAATTGAGAAACAAGTTGTGAAAGTAATCGAAGCAAATGTCGGAAGCACGGAAGTACTGAACTGTATAGATAATGCACAAAATGTCAGGAAAATTGTTGAAACATTGAAAAAAAGTACCTACAAGTTTTATGTGACTTACAAGACAGCTCCACGAAATAGAGGAACCGAGTGAATTACCAGATAAAGAATTCAGTGATCCTGAAGAAACCTTTCAGAAAGATAAAGAAGAAATATATTCCAACGAAGCATCGGATGACGATGAAGAGCAAGAAAATTTGCGAAAAAGACAAATTTGCACAATACTATTTATTTCTCTTTTTTTGTACAAATATAATATTATTATAGGATAATTGACAATTTGTTTAATTGTAATTTAAAAACTAACTAAAAGTGTGATAACATCAATTCAGTAGACACAGTACTTTACTGTTTGACTGGAAACTTTATTAATTTTTACAATATGTATTTTCAGATGTACAAAAAGAATTAAAAATAAAGAATACTATGCTAATCTTTGTTTTTTCGCAAATTTTCTTGGTCTTCATCGTCATCCGATGCTTGGTGGGATTATGTTTCTTCTTCATGTTCTTGAAAAGTTTCTTCAAGATCACTGAATTCTTCAGCTGGCAATTCACGACTCCTCAATTTCCAGGGAGCTGTGATAAATCTTGTACAATTTTTTCCATGTTTGCACAATTTTCCTTACTTTTTCTGCATAGTATGTATAGTCCAGACCTTGCTTCTGACATCCGTAACGAGTACTTTCACAACTTATTTCGCAATGACAAGAAATGGTTTATGCGAAAATTGTAAGGAAAAAATGTCTAAAAAAGGCTTTTTGCATTTTTCTCGGAACTTTTGAGGTTATGTTATATAGTAACCTCTAAAAAGGTAACATACTTTTTCACGATCTACAACTTTTGTATTTCGTATAAACTTCTTGATTCTAAGACAAAAAAAAATATTATTTTAATTTAATATACGGTATACCAAACAGAAAATTGGAAATAGAAATCTTTCTAAACACACATCAAATCGATATATGTGTGCCATCTAAAGAGCTGAGAAGTACAACTTACGGTCGTTTCAATCTAAAAAATCAGATTATAGTAAATTCTTAGAACACCTTGGAGAAAGGTTTATGATTACTACGCCAAATATTCAGCAAAAATTGTTCAGAAAGGCAATCCAAGAAAGACAATGGTGATTGTCGATTCCATTCTACAGATAAGCCAAAATATTGACCTTTTAACCAGGACAAAACCCCGGATCTTTTAGACTTCTTTATAACAAGGGGAGAGGTGTCAAGAGGTAACAAGAGGTGCCATTGAGGAGAAGTTTGATCAGGACTGATTACTCCGCAATACTAATGTCTCTAAGCGAAAGCGTAAGCAAAAAGGAATGTACCACAACCTCGACCAATAAAACTACAGGCTGGGTAAGCTTTAAAATAGAGCTTGAAAACACTACTAAATATTTAACTCAAAACCAGAGGTCAGCTCGACGTAGAAGCCGAGAAATTCATGAACACCATCCAGAAAGCCGCCTGGAACAACACCAACGAAATCACCCACAGAACTATTGGAAATAATTATCCTATGAAAATAAGAGAAATGGTCACACAAAAAAAGACGATCTAGAAGAAGATGGCAGCAGTCACGACATCCAGCTGACAAAATCATACTTGTATCGAATCAGAGCCAATCACGGATGAAGATATAACGTATGAAAAAGAAGCTAGTTACTTCAAAGGAAATTACCAGAAAAATCAAGACAAACCTGAATCCAAAAAAGGCACCTGGATATGATCTAATCATAGGAGAAGTTCTTAATCAAGCACCTAAGAAGTGTATTGTTGCTGACGTATGTAATAAATTCATCGTTCAGATTAAAATACGCCCGCTTGTCAGATGTTAGCATGATACCAAAACCAGGCAAACCACCGAATGATAAATATCACTGTTACCAATGTTAACGAAGTTCTTTGAAAAGCTGCTTCTAAAGAGAATGAAATCTATCATTGAGAGAAAGGAACTAATTCTTAATCACCAATTTGGTTTTAGAGAAAACCATTCCACTGTAGATCTAGTCTATAGAATAACAGATATCATACAGAAAACATTAGAAGAAAGGCTTATTTGCTCAACAATCTTTCTTGATGTGACACAAGTCTTCGATAAGATTTGGTACGAAGGATTGATACACAAATAATAATAATAATAATAATAATAATAATAATAAAACATGTCAAGGAGTTACCGTGCAAAATTTCGCCCTGGGAAATTCAGGAAATTGCGGTTTTGGGAAGCGCGAATATTTTGAGGAGAGTTTTATCATAAAGCATCCTAAATTTACTGCTATCGTACTACTTTTCATCTTTACCTTCCTTTGTATATGTCTATTAATAAATATCTGCATGTGTTTTTACTGACCTGTACACAACGCTGTACGGGGTTTCCACAGTTTTCCTTTGCTTTGCAAACTTGTGTTGCAAAGCATAAATGGCGTTGTTTTTCAAAATTGGGTTGAGCTGTGGTGATACCCGCAAAGGGAGTACCCTAGGCTTCAGCGAAGCTCGGTACTACCAATTTGCCCTGATGATCCTCATTACTTGTCAAAATCTATTAGTGTAATTTTAGTATTTATATGTTGTATCTAAATTATATTATCTAGGTTTAATGTATTTAATGAGATGTATCAGAGAATTCCAATAAATAATAATAATAATAATAATAATAATAATAAAAATAACCCCTCAGGGATGTCACATTGTGTGACTACGTGCGTTGGCGTGCACGGGGTTCCCGAGCTGGGTCTGACGGTACTTCTACTCCGCGTCAGACTCCCTGTCTTGTGTCTTGAGTTAACCCGCTTCCCTTACCTGTCCTCGTCCTTATCAAACACGAAAGGGAATGGATCCTCCATCGGAAGTGGCGCCTCCGCGGTTACCCTAGCCAACTGTCTCAGCATGGTTAGCAGCCCGCGGAGACATGAATACAATTGCTCCTGTCACTACAAGATTAGGCCGAGGCGGGCCGGGACAGCAGGACCCGGGTCGGAACCGTCGTGAGGATCTACCTGCAACAGACAAAGATAACGAATTAGGAAATCGAGAAAATATAACCCAACGCCGCACTCAACAACGTCAGGCAGCGACCGCGGAGGAGGATGTTGCTGAAGTGGAGCGCTGGACAGCTGAAATGAATGCATTTGTGGTCCACTGCTACTATAAAATTACAAGGTCAGAGACGGAAAGGGTACCTTACAGCGCTGAACTGCACAGGTTATTCATAGACAGATATCCAGAAATGAGCAACAAGACCGTGCAAAATCTCCTAGACCAAAGAAGATCAATTTTCCGCAATGCACGTGTGCCTGCGGAGGAGATCCAACGCATAAAGGAGAATGTCGAGAGGGAGATTGGGCTTAGGAACATAGATGACAGCGCACAGGACCAGCAGAATGAACAGGTTGCGGATATTGTGATGGAGCAGATTGCCCCTCCATTGCTGGAGGACTTTAGAACAGCAAAACTTATGTTCCGCGAAATGGACCCAACGGCGCGGCCGAGGCTGCCGAAGCTGGTACCCAGGAAGAATACACGCGAGTTGGTGCAGCAAGTGAATGATGTTATGGCCGGTGAGATGGGGGCGGAGATTACGGTACAGGAGCTGCAGGGTCTTTTATATATGGGGCATACACTGTTCTGGTGGCGAATGGCCAGAAGGTACAGCTAGGCGTGGATAGACCAAGAAAGACACCGGGAAAGCCTGCGTGGGAAAAGCGGATCATGGCGAAGATAGAACAACTGAGGAAAGATATCGGGATCTTGATACAGTACGCAAGGGTGAACCCCAGTAGACGCGTGACCAGGATTGCAGAACAACTGATTCACAAAAACCGATCAGAGCAAAATCCTACGGTGACGGAGGTGCTGGATCTGTTAAAGCAAAAATTGTCCGCTCAATTAAAGAGGCTGCGAAGATACCGCATTAGCAACGCACGCAGGCAGCAGAATTCACTGAAAACCAGGCTGTATTTTACAGAACTCTCGGGAAGAACAGAACCCAAAACGAACCTGCACTGGAAAATGTGCTACCCAACGAGCAGCGAGTCACCGAGTTCTGGTCCGGTATATGGAGTGAACCAGTGCAGCACAAGCAAACTAGATGGCACCACGAAGCAAAGAATAAACTCCCTGAAATGGAAACTATGCTGGATTGGGAGGTGAGTGAGGAGGACGTCGCCCGTTGTATTCGAAAGGCACACAACTGGAAGGCGCCGGGACCGGACAGTCTTCACAATTTCTGGTTGAAGGAATTCACGGCAACCCATAAACACATGGCGAGAGAATTTACCCGCCTCCTTGAAACCCCAAACACAACACCTAGGTTCCTTACTGAGGGGGTGACTTATCTGCTCCCAAAGACAGACGTATACTCAGACGACCCAGCAAAGTACTGGCCAATCACGTGCCTTCCATCCTTGCCCAGAAAATATACAGACATCTGGAGACAAGTGGATTGCTGGATGAGGAACAGAAGGGTTGCAGAAAAGAGTCGCGAGGCTGTAAGGACCATTTCGTTGTCGACGCAATAGTAACGAGGCACGCCATGCGCCATAAAGATCAACTGCACACGGCGGATATATAGACTACCGGAAAGCGTTTGACTCGGTGGTGCACTCGTGGTTGGTGGAGACGTTGCGCCTATATATGATTAACGACCACATAATCGGGTTCCTGGTTCGGGCCATGGAGGCATGGAAAACGCAGCTTGTCCTGAGAGGACCGGCGGAGACCATAAACGCCGGAAAGCTCCCGATACGCAGGGGAATTTTCCAGGGGGATGGGCTAAGTCCGCTGTGGGTTTGTCTGGCGCTGAAACCTCTAACCACATTCCTCAACGCACAGAACAAAGGGTACACAATCCAGCCATCCCAGACACAAATAAGCCACCTGTGGTACATGGATGACCTCAAGCTGTACGCAGGGAAGGAAAACCACCTGAAAGCATTGTTGGACTGCGTGCGACAGTTTAGTAGAGACATCTGCATGACATTTGGACTTGAGAAATGTAGAACCAACTCCATGATAAGGGGCAAATGGATCCAGCACACAGGGTACCAGTTGGGTGGCGACCAGGATGGGATAGATGCGATGGAGCGAGAAGAGTACTACAAGTATCTCGGGTATATGCAGGCGCGTGGCATCGATCAGAAGGCAGCCAAGGAGGACCTCCGAGCTACCTATTTTCGGAGGGTATGGAATGTGCTGAAATCACAACTGTCAGCAAGGAACACAACAGCTGCGGTGTATTCATATGCTACGTCTGTTCTAACTTACAGCTTTGGGATAATCGCTTGGACGGACACGGAGCTGGAGGATCTGAACACAAAAACGCGTAAGGAGTTTAAAAAACACAGGGCACACCATCCAAAGAGCGCAGTGGAACGGTTCCATCTGCCACGAAATCTGGGAGGAAGGGGAAGACCGTGTGCGAGGTTACGACACTACACCCAAGGGGAAAACTTGCGAAAATATTTCCTGGGAAAAGCCGAAACCGACCAGTTTTATGCCGTCATTGCAAATGAAGACAAGAAGGCAACTCCACTCCAGCTAGCAGACCGCACCTACAACCCGCTTGCAAGAATCCCAACGACAGACCAATGTGTAACCCAATGGAAACAAAAGGCGCTGCACGGAAGATACAGGGCTACGATCGAGGCGGAAAACATCGACATCACAGCGTCATTGGGATGGTATGTACTGGAAACCTCTTCAGGGAGACGGAGGGGTTCCTGCTCGCAATTCAGGATCAGGTGATCCCTACCAGGTCATATAGGAGACGGATCCTAAAGCAAACAGTGGGGAATGTCATGTGTCGGCTCTGTAACTCAAAGGAGGAGAGCCTGGACCACCTCATGGGTGGATGTAGTGTGCTAGCTCCCAAAGACTACCTGGATTTCTACGTGGCGAAGATCATCCACAAACGGCTCATGGAGATGCATATACCCAGCGAAGCCGACAACGCGCCATACTATCAGTATGAACTAGGGATGGTGCGGGAAAGTGATGACGCCAGACTGTACTGGGACAGGAAAATAATCACAGATAAGACCATTCCAAATAATGTCCCCGACATTGTGCTGACGCTAAAAAGACAGAAGAAAGCCTACATCATCGACATCGCTGTTCCGTTGGCTGCAAACACGGAGAACACCTACAGCGAAAAAATCACAAAATATCTGCCGCTTGCCGATGAGATAAAGCAGATGTGGGGGCTAGACTCTGTGGTTATTGTGCCGTTTGTCCTTGGAGCTACGGGTGAGATCTCAAAGAGACTGCATAACAGCCTAAAAACAATGAACATGGAAGAATGGCTATACATACCAATGCAGAAAGCAGTAATCCTTAAGACATGCAACATCATCCGACGCGTACTTGGAGATGGGTCGGAGGCGTAGCCTGACATCGCAGAGTCTGGATCCTAAAATCAAGAATATCTTTAGATTATTACTATTTTGTCTTTATTACTTTGTCATGACGTGTGTACTTGCTTGCCTGTTTG
The DNA here is from genome assembly GCA_963966075.1 of Aphodius sticticus. Classification (NCBI taxonomy): domain Eukaryota; kingdom Metazoa; phylum Arthropoda; class Insecta; order Coleoptera; family Scarabaeidae; genus Aphodius; species Aphodius sticticus. The sequence goes on along the minus strand of OZ014507.1, from coordinate 46,350,214 downwards.
CTGTCCGCAATACTGTACCATGAATGTCTCTGTTAAATAAAACAAACCCACTAAGCCTATCACGGTTGCACTTTTCGCCCCGTGATACGGTACATTTTTCCCAGCCCATAAGGCTGTGGAAGTGCAAAAGTCTTTCATAATAATAATCTTTATTGTCTGACAGGTTACCCCATTAACAAGACAAAAAAAATAATTATACACTCAAAATATACATTAAACAATTAAGCATACAAGCAAAAAAACAAGGCGACCGCGAAGTAAATAAAACAAACTATTCAAAAATAAACAAATCAAAAAAATTGCATGTCAGACCGGTTGGCATTACGACACATAGTGGTAACAGGTGCGCGCATTAACAGGTCAGTCCTGGCCGTCGGGAGCCGGAACGTCGCAGCATGTCTCGAGGACAGTCGGGGCACGTTGAAGTTGACTCTGGAAAGGAGGTACTGTGAGTCAATTCTGTTGGAAAGTAACCCTTGCAGGAATTTTATACTTCCCATTTCTCTCCGAGCAGACAGAGAACTAATGCCATGTCGATCCTGCAGCTTCACCTGGCTGACTGCCCGCTCCGGGTACACGCCATCAGCTCTGTACGACAAGTACTTCAGAAAGCGCCTGTGGATGCGATCGAGCAGTAACTGCTGAGCAGAATAGTGAGGGCACCATATCAGGCAAGCATACTCCAACCTGCTCATCACATATGCAAAGTACAAGGTCTTAATGACATAGTATCCGTAAACAAGTTGCAGGAACGCATGAGAAAACCTAGAAGCCTAGAAGCCGACGCCGCCAGCGACTCAATGTGGGGCCCAAAAGTAAGGGCAGCGTCAAATATCACACCCAAGTCCCTGATCGCATCGGACCGCTGAAGCTCCACTCCATTGACGAAGTACGCGGCTTGGGTTTTTGTTTTCTTCCGTGTAAATGTCACAATACAACATTTGTCAACATTCAGGTGGAGTTTTTTGTTGATGCACCACTCAGTAATGCAGTCCATATTAGACTGCAGCTCTCGGACGTCGTCTGCAGAAGTTATGGACATATATATTTTAAGATCGTCCGCGTAGGCAAGAACTGGACAAGTCAACATTTGCAGGAGGTCGTCGACAAACAAAACAAACAATAGTGGGCCTAAATTTGAGCCCTGTGGTACACCAGATGTCGGCACAAATCCACGAGACGTGTATCCATTATAAAACACATAAGACCTGCGTTCAGAGAGGTATGATTCCATGATACGCAACAAACCCCGACCAAAGCCAAAAGCACCCAGACGATACATCCGCAAGCCATTGATGAACCGTGTCAAAAGCGCGCGAAAAGTCAGTATATATAACATCTACTTGACCACGGTCATCTAGAGATTCACACAAGAATTCAGTTATGGTGGCCAGATTTGTCACAGTCGATCTACCGGGGAGAAATCCGTGTTGATACGGGGAAATGAAGGCACTGGTGTTGCGATAAATCGTTCTGTAGATCACTTGCTCGTAGATTTTGGCAAAGTTAGATAAGATGGTGATCGGTCTATAATTTTCCAGAAGATGGTCGTCTCCCTTCTTGAATACAGGGGAGATTCTTCCAGTTTTTCATTGCGTTGGAAACACTTTGGTGGTAATTGAAAGGTTTATTATCGTCGCTAGCGGTGCAGCGAGCACAGCTCCACCATCTCGAACCAAAAGACTCGGTATCATGTCGTGTCCCGCAGTCAGCTTATCAGGAAGAAAGCCTCATAATGCCAGCCAACTCGTCCGCAGTAACACAAAATTAAAGAGTAGGTACGCTACCTTTGCAATACGTCGGGCATCCTATATATCTGATAGACTATTCAGAATAAAACAGATCGATGACTACTCGGAACTAAAAGAAGTAAAAGCTAGGGTACTCCAGGGTAGTGGCTTGGGACCAATTTTCCATCTACGAGTACTATACCGGGTGATTCAATTTCGAGGCTCACCATGGGGATCTCGCTTATTAGTGGGGATAGAGCCTATGTTTAAATTTGGCAAAGTTTCGCATTTTTGTGCTCGATCAATTATCTGAAAAGAAATCATTTTAAAGATATCCGCAAAAAACTAAAATGTTAAGATATCGTTTTTAATTTTTTATTCAACACCAAACGTAGCTATACATTTGAAACAAACACATTCTACAGCGACTTTCTAACAAGGGATTTTTTAATTTGAAATAACATCAAAGATGTTATTTCATGCGGCGTAACCATGGCCAACTTTTGTTTTTCTTATTAATAATATTAATGAATTTTAGCATTTTCCGATAGTCGTGGTTTTTCTCATTTCCGCAATGTATAACATGTTAGCATTATTTTTTAAAAATAAGGGTGTAATAATAAAAAACCTTCAGGTACCTAACTGGAGCTTGGTTACAGACCGCCGGACTCGTTTCCAAGCAACATCAACAAAATGCACTTGGATCAAGCGGCGCGATCAGCGTTGGGTTTGCCATTTAACCAAATAAACCTTTATTGTGGTTGATTGTGGATGTAAAATGCCGTTTACCAATAACGAAATGCGTGATATGTGTCATAGAAATGCCTCATCGTACAATTTTCATGGAAATGATGAAAACGATCATAGAGATATTTTGGAAATGGTAAACGTTAGATTACCACAATTTGCAATGCTTCAAGTACTGCCCTTTAGATAAATGACGATCCTCGGATTTCTATGCGGTAAGTAGCCTCTAATTTGGAATTGTCGCAAACACGTGTTTGGAGAGCATTACGAACAAATAAATTGAAACCGTACGAACCCCACAGAAGTCAAACTTTGCAGTCGTACGAAATATTTGAATCAACAATTTCCAAATCGCGGGATTGGTAATGCTATAGTGGTGGAATGTTCTGCTAGATCCCCTGATTTAAACCCTCTGGACTATTTTCTATGGGGAACTGTGAGCGACGAAATTTATCACGATACTCGCAGAAATATCGAGGATCTGCGGGATCGAATAATAAATGCGGTTAATGCTATTCCGGGAAGAACAGTTAGAAGAGCATAACAATATGTAGAAAAGCAGGCCCCAGAAAGTCTACATGCAATCTGGACCAAGGACGTGAAGCTAATGGCCACGGTCTTAATTCCGCTTTTTCCGGATTATTTTGGACAGAAGAACAAGCTCTACAGTTTTGACACATCAACTCTATGTCCTTGTCCATATTCGGCCACCAGCAATAACTTCTGGCTAATGACTTGCATTTATTTATTCCTAAATGACTGAGATGTAATTCCTTAAGTATGTAAGATCGTAATTTATTTGGGATTGCAACTATATACCGCCACAAAATGCAACCTTGCTCTATATGCAGTTGATTTAATTTATTAAAGTATGGTCAAATATCTGAGTCAATCAAATCTCTATTGGGCCAACCATGTAAACAAAAACCCAAAACTTTATTCAAAATTGGATCTAGCCTAGTTTCACTTTTGATTTTTATATGATCTATTGCCATATTTTCCTCTAAGTATAAAATATGTGAGATATCGAGTTTTTCACCTTTATTCATGTAATTAATTGGTAAACGAGAGAAACCATCTGCATTGCCATTTTTTTTCTGATTTAACAAATTTTATTTTAAGTTGATACGCTGACAAAATTGCGCTCCACCTTTGAAGTCGGCTTGCTGCAAACATCGGGATACCTTTTTTTTTCTCCAAAAATACTAATCAATGGTTTATGATCCGTAATTAACGTAAATTCTCTAGCGAACAAATATTGATTAAATCTTTTTACAGCAAAAATAATGGCCAGAGCTTCCTTATCAATCTGTGAATACGATTTTTCGGCTGGTGACAAGGTTCTAGATGCATACGCGATGGGTAGACTTTCTCCATTAGGCAACTCATGAGATATTACAGCTCCAACACCGTATGAGCTTGCATCACAGGCTAAAACTACTGATAAATCAGGATTATAATGCATTAGAACCTTGGAAGAAATTAAATCTTTTTTTATTAATTCAAATGATTTTTGCTGTACCTTACCCCATTTAAAGTCCGTATTTTTCTTTAATAATTCATATAAAGGATTCAATTTAGTCGAAATATTTGCAATAAATTTAGCATAATAGTTTACGAGGCCTAAAAATGCTTTGAGCTCTGTTACACATGTGGATACTTTACATTTAGTTATTGCCTCAATCTTGTCAGGCGATGTCTGTATTCCATTTTTATTCAAAATAAACCCTAAATATTCTATTTGATTCTGACCAAAACTGCACTTTGATATTTGTAATTTTAACCCATAATTGTTTAATTTTTCAAAACCTTTGCAGAGCAACTTAAAATGAGAGTCTTTACTTTCTGAACACACAAGTATATCGTCCAAAAAAACTGATACACCTTCCAGATCCGAAAAAATTTGCTCAACAAGTCTCTGAAAAATACCCGGACTTGATGCTACGCCGGCCGTACGGTAATCTGTTGTATCTAAATAGCCCCTTGTGTGTACTTATTACAACTAATTTTTTAGATTCCTCATCTAACTCAATTTGTGCATAAGCCTGAGATAAGTCTATCTTTGAAAAATATTTACTCGTTGTTACTGTTGCCAACAATTCTTCGATTTTTGGGATAGGGTATTTATTTATGTGCAGTTGTGGGTTTAAAGTGACTTTAAAATCTCCACAAATTCTAATTTGACCGTTTTTCTTTAAGACGGGCACTATTGGTGTAGCCCATTCGCTAAAATTGACAGGTGTTAAAATATTTTCTGTTACCAACTTATTTATTTTAATTTCTATCTTATCCTTCAATGCAAAAGGGACACTTCTAGCTTTACAAAAAACCGGCGTTGCATTCTCTTTTAAATATAATTTGAATTTCCCTACTTTAAAATGTCCTAATTCTTTTTTAAATACATCAGGGAATTTTTCTTTTAACTCTCTAGCTATCGAAATATCACTATGTACTTCACCACTGACAAAAAATAAACTATCAATTGAAACATTTAATTTTTTTAACCAATCTCTGCCCATTAATGAAGGCCCACCCTGATTAATTACGTATAATTTTAAATTCTTGATTTCAGTCTCATTAAATTGAACACTTACTTCTAGATAACCCAAAACCTGAATGATTTGACCGTTGTACGTTTTCAGTTTGATACGCGATTCTTTTAATTCAAAATTTTTGAAATTATTATCAAATAAATCTTCTGAGATTGCTGATATAGCAGATCCCGTATCAACTTCCATTCTACACGGTATTTGATTTCTACTTAACTTAACTTAATTTTTATTGGTTTATTATTTTCGCAAGTCTGCATAATACCTTGATTATAGATAATAAAGAGATTAGTCTCCTCATCGCTATCGGTTTCCTCGCTTTGCATTTGCACGTACTTATTATATCTATGATCTTTGGTATGTACAGCCTTACTTTTGAAATTTAAATTAACATTTTGATTTTTAATATTACATACACCGCTAATATGACCAACCTTGTGACACGTATGGCATTCCGCATTCCGAAAAAACATCTTGCCTCCTCGTGGTTGTCTTTGCCGCAGTGACCGCAGTACTTCCGCCTTGCCGAAACATGGTTACCGGAGCCGGAGCGTTTGCTGAAAAACTTCTTGGTCATGTCCATCTTGTTTATGGACGCTGCTGCTCCGACGACCAAACCGGCGTTTATTTCCGCTGCCTCCATGTTGACTGCCGTAGGGTACGCCGTGGTATACGATAACGACTCCTTTGCAAACAAACTCTGACGAATGGATTCCTTCTTAAGACCAAAAACCAATTGGTCCCGCAAATTTTCCTCCAGGGTCGTTCCAAAATTACAGTTTTTAGCCATTTTTTTTAAACTGGCCACATATGATGCAATAGATTCTTCATTACCTTGCATTATATGGCGAAATTTACAGCGTTCCGCTATCTCTGACGGTTTGGGCTCCAGATGTTTTTGCATCAATTCGACTAGCATGCCGAGTTCTTGATCCTCTGGCTTGCCGGGACTGCATAAGTCCGTCATTAAGTCGAAAGTCTCACTTCCTACGATGGTGATTAACATTGCCGTTTGCACGTCTGCTTTTACTCCATTTGCCTTGAAAAATTGTTTAACACGTGCGATGTATGATGTCCAACCTTTTGCCATGCTTTAGTTTATTTATTTCGCTGATTATCCTCGTCGCCACTGTAGTAATTTAGGGTTATTTGTACTTATTTAGAGAACACAAGTAAAACTCAAGCTGGTTCGAATATAACTGATTTATTCTGGAACTGAAAATTCACTCGCACACATACAAAAATATCCAAACTGGTTTCCCTATGGCGCACATATAAAATACATAGGTATATCTGAAATATATATACATAAACATTACAGGTTTTATGCCTTCAAGAAAATGGCGAGTAATTTGAACATTTACTTAAAAATAAGGTTTCTGTTGTATAAACTTGCTGCTTTTACAATCTGAATGTTTTTAATCCAAAGCACTCTGGTCAGTCCGGCGCCGGCGGTCTGTAACCAAGCACCAGTTGGGTACCTGATAAGCACGACAAACAACGAGAAAAAGAAGAAAGTTTTTTATTATGAATCCATTGCTTTAAAAAATAATGCCAACATGTTATACATTGCGGAAATGAGAAAAAACACGACTATCGGAAAATGCCAAAATTCAACATGGCGCCCATAAGAAAAACAAAAGTTGGCCATGGTTACGCCGCCATCTTTGATGTTATTTCAAATAAAAAAATAACACTGCATTATTTGTTAAATAGTCGCGTAGAATGTTTTTGTTTCAAATGTGTAGCTACGTTTGGTTTTGAATAAAAAATTAAAAACGATATCTTAACGTTTCAGTTTTTTGCGGATATCTTTAAAATGAAAAATGATAGCTAAAATTTCGTTTCAGGTAATTAATCAGCACAAAAATACGAAACTTTGCCATGTTTAAACATAGGCTCTATCTCCACTAATAAGCGAGATCCCCATGGTGAGCCTCGAAATTGAATCACCCGGTATACAAGTGACCTACCACAGCTGGAAAATGTATCACTCGCCACATTCGCAGATGACACGGCTCTAATGGCAGTGGGATCAACTATTGGAGAATCTACTAGGAATCTCCAACAAGCTAGTTATAAAATATATGAAAAACAAAAAAAAACAAAAAAAATGGAAGACCAAGCTCAACGAACTGAAATCTGTCCACATTAATTTTACAAACAAAAGAATCGAGGATATACCTCATGTCAAGATTAACGACGCCATAGTGCCATATGCGAACACTGCAAAGTATTTGGGTATGATTCTGGATACGAAGGTAAGGTGGAAAGAACACGTTACGAAGAATAGAGTAGAACTTGGCCTCAAATAGAGAGAACTGTACTGGCTTCTGGGAAGAAACTCTCAGTTGTCAATGCAGAACAAACTACAAGTTTACAACCAAGTACTAAAACCGATTTGGTTATACGGCATCCTGCTTTACGGTTCCGCGAAAACTGCAATATACAAGGAATCCAGACTTTCCAAAATAAAGTACTAAGGAATATGGTTAACGCTCCTTGGTACATACGGAACAGTGCCCTGCACCGTGATCTTGGTTTCCCACAAGTCATCCAAGAGATAAAACGATTCACCGCTAAGCATGAATCTCGCTTAAGCCGGCTTGTGGAGCGCTAACAATTAGTACATTTTTCAACTCAAACGTCCCGGGAACGCTCTGACAAATGATCGTGAAATTTGGATATAGTCCTATCAAGAGGAAAAAAAAATATTTTTAATGAATTCCTATAGAAAAAAAAACTCTAATAGTCCCATATTTTGTCTAATTTATAGCGGCAAAATGGAAGCGCGTTCTAATCAAGTTTCCATGTGGGCATCTAGACCAGTCTTTTGTCCATCAGTAAAAAATACTCAGACGCTAATTTGCATGCAGTCCCGAGAAATTGTGTACGAAAACACAGGCATGTTTTGATACACATCAGCAGTGGTAAAGAGCTGCCACCTATTCCGATGTGCTAACAGCCTCTATTTGGCTGGAGACACCCACATTGTTGTGGCCGTTTTCTATAAATAGAATGAATCGTACACGGTGTTATAAATCTTTCGACGAGGGAAAGATGTACTCACCGCTGTCGATGGGTAGGGTCGGCCGCACTATATGCTAGTGTAAGAGGATGAAAAAAGTGGCTCCGCGGTATGTCTCATCAAAGGTACAAACAACAGTACCTTTGATGTCGGAAGCGAAATTTTTTATTTAGATCGGCTCTGTTGACGGGTTCTCGTGATTTGCTTAACTAGAATTATTTTTATAAAAGCTACCTATAAAATTTTTTTTAGCCGATTTCATTAAACGATACATTTTTGGAACAAGATAAGTAACCACACATCACTGTTTATTAGGATGAATTCACAAAATTCGAACCTCACCGATTTACATGAAAAGAAAAATCTCTGGCACCACGTAAATATATCAATAATAAATACACATAATATACACATATTTATAGTCAATAATATACTCAATAATATACTGAATTTGTCAAAAATTGAGAAATAGGTTTGTCTTAGGTTGTCGGTATAGGGACTCCGACGATTCTAAACGCAACAAAGAATGGTTGACTTTGGCGGCTCGAGGTTTTTCGTCATTTATAGAGCCGAAACTGTGACAAAAAATATGGAATTTACGTCTATATGTGTACCTACTATCCAAACCCGCAAAAAATTACGTTAAGTTACCGTGAAATACGAATGCCGACAAGCAAATTATGTTTAAAGTATATTACATATTAATTATTCTGTTAATTTTCATTTTGACTGTTACCATAGGCAACAAGATTGTGAAATTAAATGAATAAAAAAATAACCGTACATAACAATCTTGGTGAGTTTCATTCTTCCTATGTAGTTCAACTACATTCTTACTAGTAGTTCAACGACGTCAAAATAACTAGATAAAAATATTAGGTATCCATAATTTGTTTCAATCATATATTTTATAGATTTATTTGGTTCGTGGCATAAGTAAAGATTGCATAATTCGTAAGAAACGCTGGGATTGCTAAGAGTATCCTCTCCGTACACCTCGGCAGTCAAACAAACAATGTCCCCCACTTTATTGCTAGTGGCGACGTATTTTCGGTACGCCCCGTCATCCTGTTTTATTTCGTAGCAGGTGACGTGTACTATTAGAGTGTCTGCACGTCCCCTGTTTAGTTTGAATAGCTCTATCTCATTCTGAACTTTCGTCGCCTCGTCGATGGCTTCCAGGGCAAAAATTGTATAAACTACCTTAAGCCATCACGTCAACGTAGATTCCCTGCAGCTACTGGACAACCAGAATCAAGTGAGACGACTAAAAAGAACTGAACCCTTCGAACTAGTAAATCAGTGAAATGTGTAAAAAGCAGAGCACAGTGAGTGAAGTGTTAGTGCTGCTTGTTTAGGATAAAGTTAAATATATAATTCAGATTTAAATTGATGGTTAATCTTTTAGATTAGGTTCAATATGTTAAGCATCTTATGTTTATTAAAAAATAAAATATAGCAATTTAATGTTTATAACAAAACTGTAGAAATGAAAGACAGTTTCTTTTGTATTTTTTCCGTACAATTGAATGGAGTAACCAGACTTTTAATTTTCTTAAAAATTTAAACAAATTGTGAACAATTGAGTAAATACGTAGGTTTTCAAGGCCAGAATCATTTAGAAAATAAACCGCTTCTGGGTTATGCCGTGTGTCATAAAACATGAACAATTACTTAACAATTCATTGTTGCAAAAGTCATTTTTCAGTTTTTTAATTTTAGAGCATGTTAAATAGCGACTATTATTTTTCATTATTGTATCAAAAAGTATATGTAAAAGCAAACAAAATGAGCACCAGAAAAACTATGTACGATGATTTTCCACCATAGATATATTTAAAACAAAAACAGTTTTTGACTGAAAAAAATGAATATCTCCAAAACTTCTTGGTTGTTGTATATAAAGAATATACTCCTACTTAAGACATAAAAAGGCGTGCTATCACAAAATTGTATCAAAATTTAATTATTTTTGCGATATTGAAGTATAAAAAACAGAAAAATCGTTCTTGCATTGGCATTCGCATTTTTCTCAAAAAATTTTTACTCATAGTAAAAGTGACCCTTATATGTTGTGATTTTTATGATCTACAACTTTGTATACATTTCTGATAAAACATCAAGTGTCGCCGGAAAACGTAATAATATATGTTTACACCCGCTTTCAACCCCCCAAATAAACAAAAATACCACCTCATGACCTGCATTTGTTTTTTTTACGTTCTCAATAAGCCCTTTTACCAGTTCCAATGATAAAAGTCCTGTTTACAATTAGCACCCACTCTCAACATTATTTGCCTGCACTAACAAAAACAACTAGACCGAAATTGATTTTAGTAGTGACGAAAGCTGTTGGGGAGATGTTAACGCGTGGATTATTATTATTATTATTATTAATATAAGAAATCGACTTCGCACAACAAAATATATAATTTAGGCCAATATCTAATTAATGGCCTAAACATGTTACATAATAAATATTATAACGAGCAATATTTTATTCTTATTATTACGTAGCTCTCGTGGACGGGGCAAGAAGGTAGATCAGGGATTGCCTAGAATGTAAACAAACAACAGAGTAACATGATACCTTGGCTTATTATACCGTCGTCTAGTACAGCTCAAGCTGATATCTCCAGACACAATAGTCGCGCTACACTACAATGAGGTGCTGCAAACTTCTGATAATCTTCCCATCTCATGCCGTGGCTTTTACATTAAAATTGGCAAGACGTCATGGCCTGTTTTGGGCCTCCAAAAATCCTGAGTTAGGATTTTTGGTTGCACACAGCTTTTGATATTAGTTAATGTTAATTTGCACGTATTGAACCCGTGCCACAAAGGAATGTCTTTGTGCCGATTTCAAAATTCCTCACGTCTGCATTTCCGATCGAGTAAAAGTATGTCCCAGACGGGTTGGGTGACCCGGCCTCAATTACACAATGTAATTAATCTATACTTCGCAACAATATTGAGCCCTAGAATGGATAACTCAAATAATTAAAACAAAAAAGAAATTGCCAAGACACCACTGACTTTATCGTTTATTCCATGGGTGTTTTTTCGTCGTATACTACCCGCGGTATATTTCCGTTGCAAATAGACTTTTTCTATACACCCACAACAATTTTCATTATGGTGGTATACTACCGGTCCGATTTTAAAAAAGTTAGAATTTTTAACATAGATCGTTTGTACTTTGTTTGTGCCCATTTGTACCGCTATTAATTTCGTTGGTACCCCAAACATACAAAAGTTAAATTAAATAATAAAAAATACCCAGCACATAACTTTAGACATATTCAACTTTGGTTTATGCCATTCCAAAGAAAATTGTTTGTTTGTACCTGTTTGTACCTTTCTTCAAATCGTCTGTACCTCAAAGGAATCGGAAGTACAGAGCTACCAAAAAAATGTCCAATATGTAAAATCGGTATTGTTTTTGATATCCAAAAGCAGTTAACTCCATTCGAAAGAGCATGAGTAGCACCCGTTTGTTCCCCTTCTTAAATCGCTTATACCTCAATGAGACAATGTATGTTTTTTAACATTAGAATTTTGTACTACCTACGATGCGTTTCTTTCATTGGTGCCATATTTTTACTTTATCATACGTAGTATGTAAATATTGTAATTACGCCAAATTTATTTTTTGAGATTTTAGCGGAAATATATCATTTTGGGTCCCCTAAACATTTTTGACCAAGGTACAAAAAATGTCTGTGTGTGTGTGTGTGTGTGTGTGTGTGTATGGCTTTGTGTGTGTGCACCCGTTTTTGTGGCGACGATTCCGGCGAAACTACTAAAGGTGTCGGGACGAAACTTCATAGTTAGAAGTTTCATGACCAAACAGAGCTAAAAGGGTTTTCGTTCAAAACGAGTCCAAAGGAACTGGAGGTTTAGTTTAATTTTGCAAAAAAGCCGCCATTTCTGGAATTTCGACGAAATAGTTAAATAATAAATTAAAGTAGAGGAAATTCTGAATAATTTATGACTATGACATTTTTGGTAAAGTTAATAGTTTAGCTGCATGAGCAAATTCTAGTTCATCGAGATCGCTGGTACTGCATTAAAGCTAGTTAGCCAGGATTTGTCAGATATTTTAATTCTAATCACAGTAGGTAGTGTCAAACGCTGATGTTTTGACAATACCTACTGTCAATATAATCAAAATATCTGTCTAGTTCTAGTAGTTTTATTTGAATCCAGACATGGCCGATCTCGATCAAATAGAATCTCATGCAGCTAAACTATTAATTTTATATATGGTATGATAAAGTCATGTGCCTGGCCACATCAGATTATTAATTTATTCCAAATCAAAATTCACTTTATTCTATTTTCAACGTGTTGAGTTTATTATACAGAACTCATTTGTTTGCTGTATTTTATTGATCACGTACTGATCCTGAACCTTTCACAAAACAATCTCTCTAGATTTGTTCAACAGTTTACCTGATTTCTGTAAAACTAGCCAAAGTTGATTCAAGCAGGTATTATACTAGAGGATTCGTATGTTTCTGCGCTGATCTTTTGCGATTTAATCGGTGGTACGTTACTGAATTATCTACAATAACCTCTGTTGTATATGATGTTGACCTTCTGAAAAAAGATTGGTTTCTACTTAGTCATAGGATGAACAGTCTCATAACACTCATAACAGCTTGAGCTGTCTAATGTGTACAATCGCACAATGTGTATTCTATACATACTAGTCGACCTTAGCAGTAATACGCGTCAAATCGTACTGCAATTCTACATAAATTATTAATACATTTTTGTTCGTCTACACAGATTCGATGCGAGATGGCTGCAACATTCGTAATCTTGGTAATTTTGCTGACTATTAGAGAATCGGACCAATCATGTAAATTAAATTCCGGAACATTAACATGTTCTGACGTCAAGTTTTCTAGTGTCTTGCAGCAGTACCATCACGTAAAGGTAAACAAAGTCTAAATTTTAGGAACCCAATACTCAATCTGCGGCCAAGGACTCTGGGGTAAGTTCTAGTCCATATCAGATTTGCTCGAATTGTGTTCATGAGAGAAGGTCAATCCACCGAAATGCTCTCTCTAGTGGAAGGACCAAATTTATGAACGTTCTTTAAAAATTCCTCGAACATATTGGTAAAAAACATCGTTTGCCCTCTATTGCCATTAAATAGTTTTATTTGCGTTCTCACAGTTTTCGAGAAATTTGAATTATTCTAGGGGGCTAAGATCACGCTGAGAAAAAGTAATATTTATGGGTGGTGGCGACAAGTTATTACATTATTAAGATATTTAATTACTAACATGACGTTTGCTTTTATTTGCAAAAAAAAAGAATTTTTTCCAAAAATCTACTATGAAGTCAACCTCCAAATTATCAATTGGGTCAAAATTAAAATTAACTAGTAAGAAAATTATCTTCAGCCGCGCTGAAGTTAAAATACCCCCCACCGTAAAACTGGCTTGCCTAACTCACTAAATTTGCTTATCTTTGATAGTCCGTTATCAAAAACAATAGACAAAAAATTGTTACTCCCAATATCCAGTTCATGGTTGTATAAAAGTATTGCTGAAATTAGTATAGACTAACTTCTCAGAATTAGTCAAGTCCAGAAAAAATCCAGTTAGCAACCAGATTAACATGCGCGTTATGATTTTTCTATAACAATACCCAACAAAGCAAACAATGTCATGGTCTTAAAAATTAGTATGTCTATTATAAATCTCTAACTTTGAGCCGACCACGCCAGTGTATTTGTTATCCCTATTAACATTTGTACTGTACTCTAGAGTCTAGAAGACAAGACGTGTTTCACAATTACAAAAACCCAGTTAATGAGTGAAATTAACAGTTTTTAAAAGGAATTTTTAAACTCTAAATTGAAAGGAAAGACTGAGAGGATTGGAAAGGAAAGCAGACAAAAAAGTAACTCGTAAGACAATTATCTTCAGCCGTGCTGAAGGTAAAATACCACCCACAGTAAAATATTAAAAAAAAGCAAGTGAACCGATTTTGCCCATTCACGAACTTGTCCTTACTTTTTAAGAGATAAGCTTGTATACCAAATTTCAGATCAATTACTTCAAAATTACGGCAGTTATCGTGTACACAGACGGACAGACAGATAAGTATATATCTGCCACGCCTCCTTAAGGGTACTACAATTGTTGAATCAAACTCAATATACCCTCACCACATTAAATGTGGGGGGTATAAAAATTATGCGTCAACACTGAACGTCAAATAAGATGCGACCACACTTAAAGTTTTTGTTTTTATTAATTAACAGCACCTCATAGGTACTTGTGTATAACACCTAGTCTGATGACTATCTAGCTATATTAATCCAACCTAAATTGCTACGTATAAAAAGTGTTCGATATTAAGTGTTCCCATTGGTGTAACTTAAATTTAGTTTGAATGCTGACGCTTTAAACTTCACACACTGCACGTTGCTCTGCTTTGTTCACCTATCAGTCACATAACACTGCTTTAGCATCGCTCCACCAACTCAAAAGGTTTAGTTCTTTTGAGTGTTCGCACACTATCACAATTGTCAAGAAACTGGATTGCCTCAACATTCATGTGCTGGAGAAGTCTGTTCTGATGATTCTCTGCAAACTTTCCAATTTCGTTTGTTACTAATTCCATCTCAAGACCCCTGTGGAGATTTCTGTTTCTTATAAACCAAGGTACACCCACGATGTTTCTTAGCACCTTATTTTGGAAGCGTTGAATGATGGCGATATTGCTTGGCTTAGTGCAGCCCCACAGTTGGATACCATAGGTCCACACAGGTTTAAGTATCTGTTTGTAAAGTAGGGGTTTATTATATGTCGACAAAGCCGACTTCCTACCAGTAAGCCAGTAGATTTTCTTGTATCTTATGCCCTATTCTTCTCGTTTCTTTTTAACGTGTGCTTTCCAGCGAAGCTTGGTGTCCAGCGTCATACCGAGGCATTTTGCGGTGTTCGAGTAGGGTACGGTGGTATTATTTATTTTCACTGGAACGTGTTGTATTCGCTTATTGGTAAAATTTATGTGAACGGATTTGGTTTCGTTCAATGCAATTAGCCATCGTTGCATCCAATCACTAATATTGTTGACAGCATTCTGCAGTTTTAGCGTTGCTCCTTCAACATTTGCACCTACTGCCATGATAGCAGTGTCATCAGCAAAGGTGGCAACGGTAACACCATCTGGTTGCGGAAGATTATGTGTGTAAAGAAGGTAAGAAGTGGGCCAAGTACACTACCTTGTGATACTCCAGGTTTAATACTTTTGAGAGTTGAGTACTCATTATCTTGATTTATACGGAAGTATCTGTTATGATTTTAATAGTTGGCTATACTCGAATGGTAGTATCCGATCCAGCTTACAGGGTAGGCCTTCGTGCCAAACTTTGTCGAAGGCTTTTGCCACATCCAGAAATATAGAGGGGCATACCTTTTTTTCTTCTAAAGTTCGTTCTATGATCATTGTTATTCTGTGCACCTGATCAATTGCCGAATGTTTGTTTCTGAATCCAAACTGATGAGCGGGTATAATGTTTCTTTCATCTTAGATTGGCTTCAGTCGTTTTGCAAGTATTTTTTTAAACAGTTTCGAAAATGTGGGCAGTAAAGAAATTGGCCTGTAGGAGGATGCTTCATTTGGTGGTTTTCCTGGCTTGGGAATCATCACTACCTCCGCAGTTTTCCAAACAGTTGGCACATATTTAAGCCTAAATGCTGCGTTGCAGAGGTTAGTTAGCTTAACTATGGCTTTTTTAGGCAATTTTTTTAAAATCTCACCTGTTATTAGAAACCCAGGTGACTTTTTAGTTTTAATTTTTTTTAATTTATTTTATTACCTCTTTAGGAGTAACGGGGGATATTCGATTTCCTTGGATTATTGTAGAATTAGTCGTTTCTTCCATACTTCTGTCTTCATTTGGAGTGAAGGATTGTTCCAAGTAGTCGGCAAAGACTATGGCTTTGTCTTTGTCATTTCTAGCCCAGGTTCCACCCGGTTTCTTTATAGGCGGAATTTGTGTAATTGGTTTCTTAAGTTCTTTAGTCGCCTTCCATAGAGAATAACCTGTGCTTACGTCACTTGTCATTTCTTCGAGGCTTTTGTTTATTGATTGTTGCTTAATCTCTTGAATCGTTCTACGTAATTCCTGAGTTAACCAATTTAATTTTGTTTTGATTGCTGGGTTCCTGGTTACCTACCTGCCAACGTTTTCTCGTTTTTCTTTTTTCCATAACTATCTCTCCTACTTCCTTTGGGTAATTATTACCATTCATTTTTCTTGGAATTACAGGCGTGGCTTCCCAAGCGGATTTCTGTATATCTGTCATTAATCCAAGAGTTTCATGTTCTATTTGTGAGATATTATTGATTGGAACTTGTAGATTTATTCTATTCTCCAGACTGAGTTTGAACGTATCCCAGCACGTATATTTACTTGTAAGTGTTGGATTCCTTTCTTTTTTAATTATCGTTTCGCTTAAGGTGAGAACAATTGGCGAATGATCCGAATCCAGATCAAATTCCTCTTCCACTTCAATATAAGCGGTCGAGCATTGGCTGCTGTTGTAATCATTTCATTATAGGTTTGACTTTTACAGCTGTCACTTGAAACTCTTCTGCATCAATTTTGATATCTTCGTAGTGGGAGATATTCTTGTTTATGATGACTGCACTCCCACCTCTAGCAGAATTACTAGGGTGGATAGTATGATAAACACTGTAGCCATACAAATTTATATGACTCTCTGGTAAAATGGGTTTCAGAGATCAGACATATGTCTATTTTATGCAGGTTTAATATGGCTAATAGATTATGTTGATGCTGTAGTAAGTCATTGGCATTCCAACACATTATTCTAAGATTATTTACCATTTTGATTTTTTGGAGTTGCCCTTTTTTGGTTTTCTCTTGCTTGTCTAATTTTAGAAGAATAAGCTGAAGTTGTTGACTTACTGTTATATTTTCTTGTGGTGCAGTGTTACTTTCAATTGAAGGCTTTTGTACAGTTGCTTCAACTTGTTGTTTCCTTTGACGTTATCGGCGTAGGTTGGGCCGTTACAGCTTGCAGCAGTCTTAAAACAGTTATTCAGCTTTGTGTTAAGAAGATTATAAATGACTTCATATTCTTTCACTTGATAAATTATTATCGGGGGTGGTTTAGGTACCTTGGTGGTTTTTTTAGATGTTGTTTCATCTTGGCTAGCAGAAACTGCCTGTGATGGTGTAAGTGGTGCCCATTTTTCGCATTTTATTGTTTTTCTTCCCATGTTTTTGCACAATCCATTCCGTTTCTTTAGCTAATTCTTTTTCGTCTGTGAAATAATCATCCTGATTTTCCTTTTCCTGAGCAGGTTGGATATTTTCCTTATCCTTTTTTAATTCTCTTCATTTCTCATTAATTGAACTTGTTCCTTAAGTTGATTAATGAGGTCAGTCAATGTTTTGTTTTCCTCTTGTGATCTAGTTAAAGCAGCATATAATGCATGCTCGTTTGTTGTTTGCACTTTGATCACTTGCTTAGTGGTTACCGGTGACATTGGTTTCGATGCCATTGTTATTGTTTTTTTTTGTCTGTTCCGCGACAACACTGACCTAGTGGCCCACACGCGGAATATTTTGAAACTTGACTCGCGGCGCGAAAACACCATGCGTTGAGGAGCGTTAAAAAACGTCTGCTCGGTTCAAAATGTGGTACACAACCAAACACTTAAAGTCCAATTAATTACCTATTTTTATAATCTACAAAATTATCGTGGGCGGTATATTATTATTAATAATAATATACTAACATTGGTGATTAATAATTTATTACGATAAGAAACCAGTCTATAAATTATATTTCTTACAGTTTGGACAAAAACTTTTTTTTTATTGTAACACTTGTGCAATATCAAATAATCCACGAGTGCAACTTGTATATTCGTACAACAGCAAATAATTAAATTCCTTGTAAATAGCATACAAACAATCCTAATTACTAAGTTATAGTTACTAAGTAGGTACAATAATTTTGTTGTAATTTATAATTATAGTTAAATATTTAAAAAGAAGTCTCAGATTAAGATAAAAAATCTACTGAATGTAAGTATCTAAGATAGTAAGTTCAGGTGAAATATTGTGGCAACTAAAATTTTTTGTTTAATCTTATGGTTCTCGCGTTGCATAATATAGGTTCTCGGAATTCTATTGTACGTTCAAACCCCGTTATTAAATCTTTGGCCGCAGACAAAAACTTCTTTCCCCCAGTGTTCAATATTTAAAAAAACAATAACCTAACATACATATATGTCTGAGAAAGCTTCAAATTTTAGCATGGAATCATCACCGCGGAGATTAAGAAGTGTCACAAATCTGAGTTTTACGCAAGAGAAATACCGTTCAACAATATCCAACATATCTCATTATCCTGCACTATTCAAACACTATCGTCGAACACCTTTGATAACTTGAAAACACTGCGAACTCTGGACTTAAGTGACAACAAGCTAGAAGACCTACCGAATAATTTATTTCAAGAACTGGTTTATCTGGATACTCTAATTTTAAGTAGAAATAAGCTGTCAAGAATCAGTATAGATACATTCTATTACTTATCGAATTTAAAATTCATAGATTTATCGTATAATGATATTTCAGACATTCCTTTAGGAGCCTTAGAGCAACTGCCAAACGTAATTACGTTTATTTTAACCCATAATAAAGTGCATTCTTTAATGTTAGGAGCCTTAGACCCACTACACTCCGTCGAAAATTTGTATTTGTCTTTTAACGTGATTAGCACTATACCTTTGGGGATTTTTGATCAGTCCCCGAATATAAAGTTCTTGGATATATCGAATAATCTTTTGAATAATTTACCATTAGGGTGTTTTGATGCTTTAACTAAAGTAGAAACGATTATTTTATCCAGAAATAATTTAAATAATCTAGCGCTAGGCTTATTCGATACTCTCATAAATCTGCAAACGTTAAACCTATCTGAAAACTTTATCTCTGATATTCCTTTAGGGATTTTTGATAGAAGTAACAATCTCAAATTCTTATCGTTAGAAAATAATAACTCACCTAGAATTCGCTTGGGTTTGTTCACTAATTTAGAAAAATTGGAAACCTTGGATTTGTCGAAAATGAATTTAGAGAAAATTGAGAATGGGCTATTTGATAAAAATAAAGAATTAATCTCTTTACACTTAACGGGAAATATGATCAAAAGTTTAGAAGATGG